>UXGD01006218.1:0-12896 GCA_900474315.1 Torymus auratus
AATTTTATTAATTTTTACAGTTTATGACTTAATTTATTCTATTTTTTTCAATATTGGCCGAATTAGATGACATGTCAGGTAATTTGTCCAATCGCACATTTTTACACTTTTGTACCCTACAAATCCAATATCACATTCGGGGTGTTCCCAATTTTTTTCTGGGTAATATATTTAGTATTCTGTAAAGTATTTTTTACAATTTTGTCCCAACGCATTTACAGAAGGAGAAAGAAAATATTTTGCTTAAGGTGTCCGAATTACCCCAAGTTACCTTATTCCAGGAACGTGGGCTGAAGTCATTATTTCGAGACTGAAATATAATCTAGAGATGATTATCTTCAAATATGTAGTTTTAATTTGTGTCTGATAATTATTCAAAAAGGAGATAATATAGGAGGATATCTTTAAAACTTTAATATTCAATGTTTGAAAAAAAAATTTTTCTGCAAGAACATACCTTAGAAATGGAATTTTTTTATATCCCAGCCGTAAAATTTGATTTTACAGACTGTTTTTAGGCCGTAAAATTCGATTTCTCGGAGAGTCCGTAAAACTCGATTTTAGTTAACTTGATTCGTCGAAACATGAAATTAGCCAGATACGTTGGCCAATTAGATGTCGAGAAATACGTTTCACAATACTTTTAGCTGCACTTCGATATAAATCGCATTTCAAATTAATCTCTTTTATAAGTGGAAACATGAAATTTATAGACAATTTTGTGTGTGGTATAGACAATATATGTGTAAAATTTCATCAAGAAACATTATTTATTATACAGAATATTGTAGTGCAATGATTGTGAGATAATAGGAATATAGGAAAGGGGTTCTTACAGGGTTATTGCATGTGTTTATACGTAACATGAGAGATTGTTTTATTTACTTTTACATATTTATATTGCTGACAATACATAGTTCTTATTAGAAAGATCTAGAAAGTTGCAATAACATGAAAAAGTTTTAGAGATATCCCCAGAGACCGATCCAATGTGCGAATCATGCATTGTTACAAGATATATCTTTATTCTCAAGTGATTTTAGTAGTTACGTCAGAAATATATTTCTATATAAATACTCTTACTAAATAATTACAGCAATCCGTCGTTACTAACGCTTTTTATAGAATTTAGCATTCCACAAAAGTTAAAGTCAAAAGTTTATAGAAAGTAGAAATGCATTCTCATCAACTCATTCAAAATATTCAATAGAACGGTTACTTTCCTCAAACTTTATAATTTGAATGCCTAGAATAAAGAAAAAGATGAAATTCGGAATATTAAGAACTTAAATTACCAAATCTAATCTTTCAAACTTCTTAATGAGCTAAATAAAATTCTCCTTCATCAGGACTTGCGAACATTTAGTTGAGAACAGTTAGACTAAGTGTAACTTTTACACTTGTCGGAATTCCAACTGAAATTTTTAAATACCACCAGCGGATTCGTCTGCTCGACCAGTAATTTCTCCTGCCGCAAAATAATTAATTAAAGCGCTTACGAAGTTCGAGAGGAGACTTTCGTCGCCTATGGCCGTGGCGCAGTCCAAAGAGCGCGAGCTCCAATGTGCTGTTCTTTCCTCAAAGCCGCGAAAGCCCCCTTCTTATGCAGGCACAGGTGCATAATTCAGTATCCAGGGGCCTGTGGCGCCGGTAGCGGCGGGCCGATCTCTCGTCCTGCCAATATGGATTTGCATTTGCGGTGCTTGTAAGTGCCCTATGAGCACGCGTAAGTAATTAATGTAGGAAGAAGTGTAGAGAGAATTAGTAATTGCCGGGATTATTAGTGGTCGATCGCAATGACCATTATGTGCCAGAAAGATTTAAAATCTTTATTATTTCGAACAGTTTTTTATTGCAATGAAGTTATGTGTCATAATATGAAAACCTTGTTTAATTCCAATAAAATTTTAAAGTTTTTTTGAAATGTATAGTTATAAAATTGAAATTTTCGCTTCACTTGTAATGACATGAAATCATAAAATGTATTTTTCAATTGTGAAAATAATATTCAAGCATAGATTTAACCATTCTCATTATGTTTAGAGTTCTCACCCAACCTCATTTTCTTTATATACCTTTTACTTTTGCCGCGTCGATCTTCATGAGGACGGCCACAAGGGGGACAGTTCTGTTCTAGACACACAGCTGCACAATTATTGATGGTCTACGTAGCTATTCATTTTCGAATATATGTATTTATAATAGTAAATGGTTAATATTAAATTCTTGTACATCCTTATTACTTCACACAAAATCGCTCAGTAACACGCCCCATAAAGATTGACTATACTAAATATTATACTAGCCTGTACATAAGTCTAGCATAATATTAGCTTAACAAATTAACTCAATATTGGGGACTAAAATTCATTAGATTTTATTTTAACAGATTCTGTATGTGTAACATTATTATCATCTAATTTTAATAAAATAATGATTTCAAATGAATACGAACAAATGGGAAAAAGAAGTCATCAAAACAATTCGAATCGCAATTTATATGTAAATACTGGTTTGTATTCTATTATTTTTCACAGTCAATTAAAATCTATACATCTCTAGTGGAAATCGATTCCATTGTTTCACTATTAAATAGCTTGATTGACCAATAATCAGCGTAAAATAGACACCCTTCTTGACTATTTCTATCCATCGATGAAACAGTTTTTCCGAATATATTTACCATTTAATTGGCAGATTAATAGAATAAGCTTTTTCACAAATTTTCTATAGGAAAAATATACTCAATGTACCCAAAATTACTCCCAATTGAGCGTAATATCGGACAATATATAGTTATATTAGTGGGTAAAAGGGTTCCAAGCTGTGATCTTCCACGTGGGCCCTTGTCGCTTCTCAGAATATTGATACACGTTTCGTTACTCCTTGCTTTTACCAGTCGTTGGCTAATATTCTTAGATGATGTGTTGTGCGAGGACTTAATACTAAATACTTAATACATAATAATGTAATCTCGAATCCACGATGATAATAAGGATGCGTAAAATGGAAGGAAACCCAAGATGAAAAAGAGGCGGGGGTCTTTTCATACTCAGTTTTTTATTTCTCAGAAACTTAGCGCACTCTGTGCGTACCTTCCATTACTTTACGCTCGTCGCTTTTTACATTGCGAGTATATAATATATAATTTATAATTTTTTAACAAGATAATTTATCCAATCATAAAAAGTCCATTAAAACATAAAAAGAAAAATTATTATGTTATCAATCAAGAAAGTTATTAGAATTATTAAATAGTTGCTACTATACTGAATACATGGAAGTAGTCTAGTTCGAATCGGAGCAGACATTGATTTGCAATTAGTTTTTTTATTTTGTTTGTAATCTGATAAAGTTTTATTATCTTCATATTTTTTATTCGTCAATAAGATATTGGACACATTTTAAAGGTTACATTTAAAAAAATTATTGAATTATACTTAATATTAGCGTATCTACCTCTGGGATTTCTTAAAAAATACAATAATTTTAATAGTTATTGTGTATTCTTGTAATGAATTTCTCCAATTTTCATGTGCACTATAATTATGCGTTAGAATTTTCGAATTCAAGTAGATAATGTCAGAGTTTTATCAGACAAATTTCGAAAATTAATACAATAGCACAGAGAATAATAATAATTATTGCTAATATTCTAAATGTAAATAATGTTCAATTATTTGATTTTCACATTTGAAATATTCTTTATAGACGTTTTAATTATTTGTTTTGTTACATTATGCAAATAAGTAAAATATTTTTATAGTCCATACAAAAAGTTTAATTGTTGTCTGTTTGAAAAATAATTGCAGGTATTATTATAATATGTGGCATATGAATATTGCGATTAAAAAGTTAAAAATCCCTTCAATTATAGAAATTTTAATAACTACGTGTATAAAAGGAGAATCGTGCTATATAAAAATATTTACATAAGCACAAGCTAATAACGTAATAAAAGGGATACGGGGTGCCGATAAAAATCATACCCCAACGTGAACTTCCATCCAATAAATCGCAAAACCGTAACGGCGCTGTATTCATCATCAACCCTCTTTTAGAGCAAAAAAAATATATCGCTTCTATTATACCCATGGCAGGTTAACTTCTTGCTGCGCGTATTCGTACCTCGCCGCAGGGATCTTACCCCGTAAATAAATTCGGCGTGGTTATTTGTCCTTTATCGCTCACCCGCGCGCGAACAAAACGCGCTTCTCCTCTCTTTCCCGGAAACGGTTACAGTTCCGTTCTCGAGGGCTTCATATTTTGCATAATAATGCTCGATGTGGCGTTCCCTCCCTCGCGGGCATACGCATATTTCACTAGAGCGCCACGAATTGCATTCTTTTCGGCTAAACGGGCGTGTGAGCGCGAGCTTTCAGATGATAAAAAAGCTTTCGAGGAGCGGTGAAGGAGATCAAATTAAGTCTGGGGAAAATGCCTGCGCAATGCCCGCGAAATGGCGAAAGAAGTTACGGTGCTGCAGATAATTGGAGGAGAAAGTGGTTTTAAAGAAAACTGATTGGGATAAAGATACGACGGCGAACATTACGACGTTATTATGTTCGTGGTAAACGGGATTATGCATAAAGAGGAAAGTATTCAAATAATATGTATACTAATGATATTAATCGCATGCTAAAGGGCTTTTCAACATATTTCATAGAAATAAGAAGAAAGAGAAAATATAATTTTAATTTAGTGGTAGTTACGATTGATTTCTTTTTTCCTTAGAATGAACTATATAACTAAAAATTATACTTAAATCAACTTTTTAATGCAGTAAAAATATAACATATATCTGATTGAAGATCATCTAATTTTGATGAGATTTTTTATCTGTCATCATCTACCTTCTTCATGTATTTAAATATTATGTGATGTAAGAATTTCGTAAAAGAAATTTATTTTTAATGAGTTTTAAAACTGCGGCAAATATTTTCTAACTAAGCTCTGATTTACACCCTCGTAACGACTCAATTTAAATATTCCGGACATTAAAATCCAAAACATCAAAAGTTTTTCTACTCCTCCGTCTTCCCCAAATTACCTGCAATATCGCTGAGCCGTCAACTCAAGACTTATGCAGCCATCGACACGGCAAAAAGGTGTACTAACGAAAAAGCGGCGGAAGAGCGGCAAAGAGCGAGCGAGCGAGGGAGGGAGATGCCGGAAAAGAGCAGAGGAAGAGGAAAAAGCGCGAAAGAGGGAGTGAGAGAGGCCATTTTCATTCATTGGAGAGTCCCCAAGAAAAATATAAATTATAGCGGGGGCGCGAAGGCGGTGGAGGGTGTATGTAGATGGCCAAGAGAAGCGAGAGAAGTAGAGAGGAAAGAATGAGCGGAGCGCTGCTGCTGCTGCTGCCTAGGTAGCGCCAAGCTATTTCGGCCAGTCGTAACTCATATTTACGACCAATGGGAGTTACGCCAACTTTAAGAGGCTGCATAATGAAAGCCAGTGGCAGTCTCGCCCTTTCCTCCTACCTTCGCTCTCTCTCTCTCTTCGCTCGCTTTTTCTTTCTACCCCCAACAACGCGCGCGTCACTGGCCCACTTCATCTTTGGCGCCCTCCGGGGGGACCAACCGCTTATAGGTTCCCTTTCTTGCTCCCACTTCCGCCTGCGAGCCCCTTATTATATGTTTCGGTCCGATACTTATGAGCTTACCTGGTATCCTTGTTTCTTCTTGGACGCTTCTGTCGGGTGTGAAGTACGAGGGTCAAGCTGATATTTTATACCTCGATTTTTTCTGATGTTTTGCATGCGATACACGTTAAAGAGAGGAAACAAATGAGAACGAGCGTGAGGATCACCTTTTGTGGCAATTTATGTAAGGGAAGCAAAGAAAAGCGACAATTTTCTAAAAAAATGTATTTCGGGATGTATATTTTGTTTATAGGCTGAGTATAAGATAAAAAAATGAACCTTATCCGCTAAAAGATAAATAAATATGTTTTCGCTTAATATTTTTTTAAAATTATAGATAATCAAAATTGGTATTGTGAAAAGAAAAATAGTTTACTTAATTGACTATTTAAAATAAAAGAAAACCTTTTCTGCGTCAGTGCAAATAATCTTTGAAACTGCTACCATTTCTTTTATTGATCTAATATTATCATTACTAAATATTCTTAAGCTACATAACAACTTGCAATCAGTTTTAAGAGTGCAATCAATGTCTTATATACCTTTATACCTATACATATATTCTTCAATTATACGATAAAGCGCGGCGTAATAAACGTAAAAATATAAAAACCGTATACACTAGGCGGAGAACTCTATCATCGGAGATCTAAAAAAAACTCGGACAAGCAAGGGTTGATTGCGCTTCAGTATAAAACTCCTCACAATGAGCGCGCACGCGGGGCGTCGATTCTCCGCGGCTGCAAACTCAATAATCCGTATTTACGCGTCGCGCTGGGTGAAATATTATTGCTTCTGCCTCGCCTCTGCGCGCAGCTAAACGGGCAAGTTTCATTCGGCCGCACGACTATGCGTCATCTTCCGGTCACGTTTCTTCCCCGAGCGTTACAGCCAGAAATCGAGCGGTCGCGATCCTGGAACGGGACCGTGAGTTCCAGTTATGTGTATACTACTGGAAGAGAGAGAAAGAGAGAGAGAGAGACACGAAGAGAAAGAGAGGGAAAAAGAGAGATAGAGAAGGAGGGTGCAGGGAGTAGGGAGAGGGACAGAGAGAAACGAACAGGAGGGACTCGAGACAACATAACTCACCCATTTTCTCGGAGCTATCCCTTCGAGAAATCATTCCGAGACTCCACGCTTGCACTGGCGGGGCAAAAAGACGATGAAAGACGAAGACAGAGATAGAGACCAAGAGAGGGTTGGTTAGAGAGAGAAAGCTAGGGAGAGAAGAGAGGGAGAGTGTCAAACGAGAAGACAGTTTCTTTTTTAATCTTGTATACTGCTACCAACTTTCTCAGCTTTTGGTTTTTTATTTTTCTTTTTCTTTTCGTTCTTCATTAGTTAATATTTTAACGTGATTTTAATAGAAATATGGATATACGATTCTCATTAATAAATAATCTCTATCACGCATGTTCATAAGCTTTAATCCTGAAGTTTGTGATCCGTAAGATAGGTAAGTATACTTATATGGGAGAATTTACTTTGCTGATTTTAAATACGAAAGCTAATTTCTTAAAAAGATACTGTATATTTTTTGCTATGTAAAATAATAAATTTATATTATCAAAAAAAAAAGAAGAAAAAATGTTAGATTGCAATCATCTTGGAAACCCCAATAAATAAAGAAAACCATGATACTTTTATGATAATAATGTTTAATCTACTAGATAATATACATAAAGAATTATTAAAATAAACATTATGACTGGACATTCAATTAAACGAGTAGAGAAGCCAATATTTCCTCAGGCATTTTGTGGTGGAGTGTGTGTGTGTGTGTGTGTGTGTGTGAATGTGTGTGTGAGAGAGAGAGAGAGACAGAGAGAAAGAGAGAGAGAGAGAGAGAGAAAGAGAGAGAGAGCGAGAGAGAGAGGGAGAGAGAGAGTATAAAGTATGGATTCCACATGCTTACATTCGTTTTACAGCTTTGTCATAAATTGTTCTATTCGCTTTTGTGTGGTAGATACTTGAAAGGCTAATAGGCCATTCTTTATTCTAAAAGAAGAAAAACACTAAATAAGTATAGTAGGATTTTAAGAAAAGTCTTTTTGAAACAATGGGAAATAATTCAGAATAGATATATACGTTCAACCAAGCAACCCAAATCCGTTTCGCTCGATTCGCCGCACCGACCTATCCACCTCATGCTGATCTCTCTCGTCTCCGCCTTCGTCGTTTGCTCTCTTTTCCTCTATCGTATTTCGACCTCCCTGAGCACGCGCGTCTCAACTGGAAAAAGGTCAAAGGGAAATCTCTCTAGCCCGCGCATCTCTTAACAATGCACGGGACCGAAACAATGCGCGCTTGGATTTAGCTTTCGCATTGTCTAGCGTTTGCTCTTTTTTTGCATTAGCCTTCTTTTCACGGCCAAGAATTAATTACTCTGCCCCTGTAACTCTTTCTCCTTTATAAACAATCGGTCTTATTTATCTCGGCTCCCTCCTGCCATGCGTGCAGCACCGTCGTCTTGTTTCGAGGAGAATTCTTGCGCGCACGGCGCTTTGTCGATTCGTGGCGAGCATGCAGCGAGTGAAGACAGGGTGCGATGCAGCCGCATTTGTTTTCAGAGACCAAAAGCCGGTGGCTTTGTGAAGATTGAGAGACGAGCAGCTGCAGCGGAAAAAGAGGATATCTGCTTTTCTCCATTGTTTTTGCGTCAAGATAATTAATTTTTCTAGAGCCTCGAGTTTGCGTTTCAAGTAATTAGTTTTTTCACGGAAAATAAGGGAAGAGAGGTTTAGTTTTAACACGCCAGAGAATCAAGTAAATTTACGTTTTGGTTTACTTAAAATACTATTCTTGGTTTACACATTTATGTGCACGTTTTTCACGATTTTGAGGGACCATTTCTGGTACCTAAAAATAAAAACTCGTTTCGGCGCGACTCAATAACATATGCCGTTTTTCTCGAGATAAGAGCTACCCAATATCAAATATATCTAATTGCACAAATATTAATGTTACAAAGTAATAAAAAGATTATCAGAGTAGCAAAAAGAAACTTTTATTTAGACTTTATTTCATTAAAGATATTGTTAAAAGTTATTGTTTAATTCTACTACTTTTACCAGCAAGTTTTTAAAGATTAACTTAAGCGTTTTCAATTATTTAATCATTGGAGTAAAAAAGTAACTATTGTGCACAGTGGTGTAAGTGAATGACTTCTTCAAGGGGTTAAAGACTCAAGGGAGAAATCAAAATAAATGAAATATGTTTTTATAGATATTATTGATCTAACCATAATTATGCGTTAAAGATCAAATTTAACAGACATCGTTAATGAATACAACTGTATATTTATTTGAGATATAACATTTTGTTTATAAAACTTTATTGAAATCACTCTGAAATCATTTTTTTTAAATGATTTTTAATATAGGTATCTGTTGTCGCTAATTATTTCAATATGACCATTCCTTTGAGCTCATTCTCGATATCGTTGAGTGATAAAATAAAATATATATAAAAAATAAATAGAAGATTAATTCATTCAAAACCTACAGTGTAAGGATATTAAAATATTATTATATTCCCTTTATAAGAATTACCATTGGTTTAAAGTCTTAATTAATTTTATGTTATTTTAGTTCCATTATCATACAAATTTTTTTCAGGAAGATAAAAATACGTCGAAATGATGAAAAAATGATGAATAACAAATAGTAGTCAAAATGAAAAATGTATTGTTTTGTTTTTGATGCTGCCTTTTAGTTCAATTTAAAAAATCAATACACTGCTATTTTAATACCTATTTATTTCGACAATAACCACGTATAATCCCAGAATTCTGATTCATATTAAATTTTATTAAAGTACAATATTCTTTTCATACCCTAATATCCGCCTTTTTCGCAAGCAAAACTGCAAAGACGAAGATGTGAACATCATTCCTAAAGAACAATTGTGCGAGTGATTTTTATTATGAGTAGCATTGTCTACGTGGCTCTTTAATGTTATGTCATATTTCCAGGAGAAGGACTCAGGTATTTTAATGACGATAAGGGGGGGAGTGTAGCTAACAACAGAATAGCACGAAAAAAAAACGGGAATGCCTCGCGAAAAAGTCATTGGAGACGAGCGCGTGGTAACAAAGACATGCATCTAACGGAATATCTCATAATATATATGTTAGCGCGCGTACGCGTCTTTCTTTCGGACGGCATGCTCGTTAAAATTTTAGCGTTATTAGAACATAATATGCGATCACACAGCGTCACGCAAAAACGCGAATTAGTCGTTGAAAATTGCACTCGCGCAGAATAGAAAATTTTTTCTCTTCTCGTTCCGAGAAACACTATCTGCTTTTAGTAAAATAACAGTCCGTAAAATGATCGTTAGCTACTACCCGTTGAGAGAGGGAATAATTTCTGCTTCCACCGAGCTTTTATGGGACAAGGAACGAATAGAGATTTGCATCCTGAAATAATACTTTTAAAGGAAATAATTCTTTAAATATTTTCATTCATCAGGTTCATTTAATGAAGATACTTGAGAAAAGTTAATATATCATTTTAAATAGGAGAACTAATTGAAATTATATTTTATATTATTGGAATTGAATGGAAGAAATTTATAGCACAAAGTATAACACTTTATACTAAATTTGTAAAAAAAATTGTATTGTAAAAAAAAAAAAAAAAAAAAATATTGCAACATTTGCGATTGAATACGCTTTTATTGAATGATTTAAATATTCATTTAACCTCTAACTTGATTATACGATGTTTATTTACTTATTTATTTATTTCTTCATTTATTACTGATTTATAAATTAGCTTACAATTTCTTCGTAAGTGATTTTGCTTTTGCTCGACTTCAACTGGGCTTGCGTGCTTTCTCACTACTTCAACTTATGTATGCTAGGTTCCTATGGTTAGAATAGTTCAAATCAATTTTTAAATGAAAATTGTACTTTTTAACATGGTAAATTCTTTTTTTTATTTATTCTAATACGTACACATATTAACCCACGCTTCGCTCTGCTCGGAGAACAAACCACACCCGTGCACGAATAATCCGCTTCGCACACTCGTATCGAAATATACTATTTCAATTCTTCGAAAAAATTTTTTGCGTACGCAAAAACGGGAGGCGTTTTGTGTCAAATAGTGGGGATTTCGCGTCCGCTATTTGTTTTTCGCATACACTCACCCAGACAAATTCAAAGTAAAATGAAATCTTTGTTTTTTAATAATAGACTATAATTTGATTTATATCAATCATTCCATCATAGAATAGAAAATGAAATTAGAAAAATTTAACTATAAAAGTCAAAAATATTCTAACGTCTGTAAATAACATATCAGTAATAATCTTTTAAAATAAACCGAAACATCAATGGCTAATATCAACATTACATCATGCGATTATTCATTCGCGCAGGAACTGGAGCTTCACTGATAGGCGCCCTTCTCGTGTTGATGAAAGGCGTGCACAACTCCAGGGGCAGCGGAAATATGATAGTAGAATTTTTCTCTGCCGATATGTTGTTAAGAGTCTGTAAATATCTGAGCTGAAAAATAATTGAAAAAGCATTAAATTTTTATATAAAACATTAATACCTGAAATTTTTAATTTCACAGGCCCATGCAATAATCATAGAAATATGATGAAAATTTGATCTTGACGGATACAAGCAGTGATACAATTTTTTGTAGAGAAAATGAATGAATAATTTTGTTCACTTCTTTTTTTAAGATATCTCAAAAATCTTAATCTTACGTTCTTAATCCTAATCTTAATCTTATAATATTTGCGGGGCCTCAATACAGGAATACATTATGTTAGTGTAGTCCCTGGCGTATACAACTTTTTTCTTTTTGTGGAACTTTGTTATTAATATTTGCGTGTCGATTGTAGACGAATTTTTGAATAAAAAAATTGAATCGCAAGTCATCTCTATTTTATGAATATCAAAGCTAGATTACATCAAGAAAAAAATAGTTTTTCAGCCTTTTCTATTTCTCCACGCAAGATACTTAACACGGCTCGTCCCCATACTCGACGGAAGAAACTGTTTTACTCTCTTCTATCTCCAGGGTGACTGTATGAAGGTTAATAATCCGAGCATCATGGCCTTAAGTACCTGGAGGGCTGCTGGGCTCATGGAAATAACGTCACTAGCCTCCTTCAGTGCACGAGACGCCCGCATTTCCCCCTCGGCTGCGATCACTTTCGCCCGCGCCTCCCGTGCAGCCTCTGCCTCGGCGGCCATCGCTCGTTGCAGTTGCACTGGTAATCGCACGTCTTTTCTACAATTCGTAAATCAAGCGTTAATTCAACATTACCTCCAAAAAATTCCGTAGATTAATTAGTAAATTGTAGTTCACGTTCGTATAAATCGGATTATACTATATATGAGTGACGAAAAATAGTTCATTATATAACTAGGGAGAAAAGTTGACTTTTTCTATGTAGCGAGGATGATGATTACGAGTGGAACACGAGGGATCAATATCATTTAATGAGAATATTCATGTGAAAATAAAACCATGAATTAGGTTACGATATAATACTTATATTTTATCATATACTTTAAAAACGAAATCTTCTTGTAAGAATTTACTAAACTTTTGCAAATACATTGAGAGATTGATTATTTATTTATTGAACTTATTAATAAGGTGTTTTGATGTCAATTGTAAACAGTAGGCGGAAAAATATAGCAGCGGGAGAGAGAAGGAAAGAAAATTTATCTCCCGCTGCTCACTAAACGCTCGAAATTCTCGATTTTCCAGTCGATATTTAGGTAGGAAAAGAACGTTTTTCATGCACAAATAGAAAAATAATATTAAATTAGTTATATAATCTGTAAGACAAACTTTTATGCACGCAAAATCAAACCTATTTTATTTAAAAAATACTATTCAATTTCGTATCCATGAAAAACAATAATGAGTCAAGGATTAATTTATAAAATAATTACGTTAATATTCATTAACCAAATATAAATTCTCATACTGGCATAATTACATCTCAACACGTTCGACTTTGACGCCCCACGGATCCGTGGCCTCATCCAGCGAGGTCTGCATTGTATGCGATATTGTTTCCCTTTCTGCAAGGATTTCGGCAAGACTTCTCGTGCCTAAGACCGTTCGCAGGGTGCTAGCTGCCAATAGTCGAGTTGAGTGACTGTAATAGTACATTGTGCAACAAGGGAGGAAAATTGGCTTTTTCTAGCGAGGATGATGATTGAGCACGAGTGATACACGAGTGCTCAAAATCATCATCCGAGTCTGAAAAAGTC
>UXGD01006219.1:0-12895 GCA_900474315.1 Torymus auratus
AATAACCAAAATATTGATACATCATAATTTTCGGCAATTTTAGCCTTCGGCTTTTCACTCGTTCTGTAAAACTGTTTGTCGGTTATTTTACATTTCGGTTTTTTAGTGTTTCTGCAAAAATTACATTCTGCGTTTGTAACTGTTCGGCAAACTTAGCTATCGGTATAATATATTCGGCATTTTTAGCTTTCGGCAAAAATATTTTCGAAAAACCTATCCCCACCCGAACACAACATTGTTGACATAATAATTATTTAAAAATAAGGTAGAATAACAAGATTTTACTCGGTATTCCCTGAGAAAATACTGCAGAGACAATATTATAAATAAATAAATAATATATTTTATACTAATATGCAGTCCAATGCACGAATAGAGCCAATCAAATGCCATCTGTTCGAATACACATGGGCAAATAAAATCATTATTTATGCATCTTCATACTGCGCGCGTCTCCGGAGATATCGGCCTTCATTTATCTGTGTACTCTATTTCCTTTTGAAGCGACCGACCGGAATTTTATTTGCCTGAATGGAGATGGATTGAAACATTTCTGCCCTTCGTCGCAGACGTGTGATCGAACGCATAGCGAGTCAACATCACCTACATGTACGTGTACATAGGCGCGGGCGATCGATGGACCAACAACGAATAGATGAGGATGTAAAAAAAGGGAAGAAAAGCGCGCGCGTAATTCGAAACCCACCGTGCGTATAGATTCGAATTACATTCGTCGACCATTGAATTCCGAAACCCATGCCTTCGAAAAATTCCTGTGATCTCGCGGTACGGGTAAAAAATTTTTTGCGGTGAATTTTATTCACCACTGTGGTTCCTTCCGTTCTTTTATTCCGCGAATGATAGTGAACGAGAGGGAATTCAGGTTCGACGGCTAAGGGCTTTTAATTTTCCTTCCGAATTTTCTTTCCTACCTCTGCAATGTTTTAATTAACAATTACACTGCGCGAATTTTATTATGATAACTTTCGGATAGTTCGTTCCTCTAGCAACTTCAGTGTCGTGGTTATATACTGTTTATGGAATTTCTAAATTTATTAAAAATTGTAGTTTTAATTGGGAAATTCAATGAATAAGTCAAAAATTTTGCTGAGTTAAATTTCACTTTTTAATTAGCATTAGCCAATTATAACTATGCGCTAAAAATAAATAAATAAAATAAATATGATCTTTAGAATTTATATTAATAATTATGTTTTACGTCCCTCTGCGTCCGAGCAGCTTCAAAAGAATAAAGTCCAAACAAAAAATCTATACTACTTCTATGCCATCGAAATTCAAAAGAGCCACGCGTAGAAAAAGCTCGCTATTCCAGGTAAAAGAATGAAGGGGAAAAAAGCCAATATGCCATCATCGCAGCTACTTCGCCGCGCATACGAGGCAAATAATCAGCATGCAGCAGCAGCAGCAGCTTCGGCGAACCTCTCGTTACATCGTTACCCGAAGTCATTAAGCCGCTAAGAAACGGCAATTCAATGGCGCGCGCGGCTTCTTTGTTCCTCGCGGTAAGCCGGTGAGCATTTTCCACACGTAATTCAGCGCTACTGCCGCTCTCGCGCGGTCGATTTTCCGTAATGTCCTCTCTCGTTCGTTGAATCGTGACTAATCGCCTTTATCTCGGCTCCCTCCCTTCACTCGATGTCTTTTTTTTCCTCCACCCACACACAAGGGAGCGAGAGTTTCGGACTATATACCTTTTTGCGCGCGGCACGCCTGTGAAAGCCCACGCGCCCTCGTTATATCCCATTCGCGCGAGGCACGCGCACTGTGCATAGGTGTGTGTGTGTGTGTGAATAGTCGTGTATGTGTATCGCAAGGTCGTAGATCGTTGCACGCGGTTTAGAAAAAAAGTCAGTGGGCCGCGCTCAGACACAGAAACGCCGTGTAGCGCGTAATCGATGACGGTTTTGTGTACGTGTGTGTGATTTAATTCGGTGGACGCGCAGTTTTCCACGTGTCGACGCGCATGACAAAAAGGGAAAAATATACCGCGAGAAATAGGACTAGTCATTGTGGGTTGTGCACGCGCGTGTGTGTGGTGTATAATGGAGGGACGGAGAAATGGATGCTGCGCGGTCGGGGAGAAATGTGTGCGCGTTTGGGAGATGTATCTGCTCGCGGAAGGACAAAATCTGTTTGCCGTGGGTATAGTCCTCTCTGTTTTTTCGTTACTAATGTGAAAGTATATCTCTGTTAAATGAAGTTTATTTTCTTTGCGTGGTACGCGCTTGCGCCGTGATACAAAATGCGTATATGCTTTTAACAAGAGACTTTTTGTAATTTATTTCTCGGTAACGTTGCTTGTGAGGCCAACCGCATTTTTTTTCCTTTACAAAAAACGAGACCGTAAGTAGATGTATTGTGATATAAAGCTCTCTTTGACGTGCGCGTAACATCGTGTATACAGGTAATGGATGTAGCGATAGAAAATATTGTTGAACCTGTGCATATTAGTAATATCAAGTTTGTTCGTGAAAATTATCATTCTTTTTATACATTGAAAATGTAAATAAAGAAGAAGTTTTTAATATCCATGTCCGACATCATGTGTAATACGTGATATAGTAAAAGAACTCGAACGTACTTTCTTAAATTAAAATAATTTGACAGTCAATTGCAGCAAATTATTTACTAAAATATAGATAACCAACGAATTTTCAGGTATAAAACGTTTCAGATTAAAACAATTCGGCAACCTTTACCAAGTTTAACATTGTCCCGCCGCAATAAATTCCTGTGCGTTATTTCATTAGAAAAATTTTCATCATGTTTACCAGTATTGACGAAAAAAATTTCAAATTAGATTTTCGCTACTTTTCTAATTCGCTTCAGCAGAACTATAACGCAACAGTCACGATTGATTTCGTTTCGTGATTAACCAACTCATCATAAACAAATTTTCTCTCGCTCTACCTACGGCGCACTGCACTTGACACGATATCAACCCAACGAATTCGCCCATTCAGCGGTCACGTATATAAGAGCATCGCATAGCATATACACACATCTCCCTTCATTCCTCCAACGTTCACACATACGCGCGAGGATTCGCGTCGGCGTTATACCGTTGCCGCAGCATCCGCGAATAGTTACGCCCGCGCGTAAATCCTCGTCTTTGTTCGATTGCGCTTGCGCTCATTTTTCCCCATTATGCGCGCGCTTGCGCACTCGGTCTTAATTACGCGCGGGTCACGAAAATATTCAGCGCGAGCGCGGCCGCCCGCCGGATGAATGAGAATTTTCCATTTTTTTTTTTGTCTCTTCTGTCTTTTTTTGGTCGATATACCCGGGCAATATACGTGGATTGGAGTGATGAAGGGGAGGGCGGAGGCGAGTGCGCGGCTAGTGATGCTAATAAGACTTCGATTTTCAGGCTGATTAAAGTACGACGCTTTTCAGGCCTCGTTATACGGTATAGCGAGGTTGTAAGCGCGAGGAAATGCGCGCGGCAGCCTTCGCGGATGGAAATTGAAGGGGTGCATCAATTCAGGGGAGAGTAGCTGGAATTGTTTGGCGCGTTGTTGGAGGTGGGGGATGTTTGAATGTGGCTAGATGGTTCGGCGTATTGTTTCCGATAACACGTGCAGGGAGTTCATTATTTAACAGCTGGTTTTGTGAAAATTTCATTGTTTTTATATTTTATATTTTTTAAGTATATTGATTTTGATAGTATTGTATCCTTTTTTCACATTTTATGGCAATTTATGAATTTTTTTTTTCATATATGATGAATGAAAATAAAAAGTTTATTGTTGTATTTACAAAAAAATGTACGTTTAAAATTTATCTATTATCATTGAATGATATGTCAATACTTGAGAAATATATTTTCAAAGTTTTATAAATATTTTCCTGGACAATTTATGAACTATTCGCATCCGATATATGCAAAAAAATATTGCCTAAGGAATATAGGTAGAGATATATATAATCTCCAATATCTTTTATCGTAATAGTATTTTTTTTAGTAACAAAATCGATAGAAAGATAGAAAAAAAGATTTTTAAATATTTTTAAATATGAAAAGAACTATGTAAGTATGGGTAAGTACAATAATTATAAATTTTGGCATTTAACATTTTTCGAAGGCATCAATAAATAAAGTTTGAGGAAGCTAAGTGCCAATGAATTGGCAGCGGTTTTTAATGGGTTTGAAATAAATTTCAAGGTTTTTATCAGTCTTTTGCCGAGTCCATGTTAAAAATAAATATAATATAATAAATATAATAAATAAATATAATAAATATAATATATTTGCGCATAGTGACATTTATTTTTGTTCTCTACATTTTAATCATTTATTGCCAAAAGTCTGCAGGTGGTGGAAGATGAATTAGCTGTCCGTTATTGTCGAAACACATCATCTTAGTACAAAAATGAATGCCGTTGTTACACCCACAATTGTTACATCTATCGAAATATCCCTTTCCATGAACACATTTACACTGTATATCCCATGCCACTGTAAAAGAAGAGTCTTAATATATTGCGCTAATTTAGTAATCTGAATGTACAAAAATGACTGAAAACGTGATATAAATAAAGACGTAGATAAAAAGAACAAAGCAAAATTTAACTACGGGGCTATTTTCAGTAAATTAAGGTTATTAAAATTTAATTTTTTAATAAAAATATATGATTGAAAAAATGTTGTCCCACAATAATGAACTTTTTTTTACAAAAGACATTTTTTTTAAATATAAATCATATTTCTATTTACTGATACTGATAGAATGATTATTTATCAATAAAATATACGGCGTTACCCTGGGACACATTAATACAATTATGAGTAACCTTATAATATAAAATTACTTATAACTATTAGTGAATAAATAATGTTTTTATATACTTAACGAACTAATTATTTGATTGCAAAAAAAATTTATTCGGTAAGAATAACTTGAAAAAAAATTCGTTTTCAAATCTTAACAAACTTTAACTGATTCTAAAAACATGATAAAAAAAAATATACAAACCAGCCGCCGGTGCACAAAATATATAAATAGTCATTAATAACACCACATAAATATATTTAGACAATATTATTGATAGTTAAGTGGATAAATAATTCTGATTCATTTATATTCACCTGTGTATAAGCTATCTTTTATTAAATGTGTTATAGAAACATGTTTTGAGTCAATTAGAGTCAAATAAACTTCATTTTATAAAATAATTTTTTAGAAAGATCAGTGTCCGTGCTTTAGCTTGAACTTAAATTTTTGAAATTATATTGCAATTTCGCAAGTCAAGATAATCAAGAGTTTCCTCTTTTAAAAAATGACGACCCGAAGTATCTTATATCTTTAAAAAAGTGATGAGCGGAAAAAATTTTATTCTTTTCAATTAATAAATAACTGTTTTGTAATTATAAATTTAAATTTTAAACTTTTAGGGAGAAGAAGTAGTGCGCGCGAAGCGCGCATGATCTTGACAGTTATTTAAAGAATCGATGAGAATGGTTGTTGAACTAAGCGTTAAAATGCAAAACAAGCAAATATTTTATTCTTAACAACAAAGAAGTTTCAGAGAATTGTCGAAGTAAAGGAGATACTTTAGAATCTTTGTACATGGGAAATTTTAAAGGGAAAAAAGTTTTGTTTCAATGTTATCTATAACTTTTACATTTGACAGTTTGTGTAAAATCAAAACCTGTCAAGTAATGAGAAAAAATCAACTATTTTGTCGATTATATTACTATTACGTTTACAAATTAATATTGTTTGTAGAAAAAAATATTTAACGTAAAAAAGATGTGTTTTAATTAGTTTTACCTGAAGCATGTGTGAGATGTATACTGAAAATGAATTTTCGATGCATTACGCTTAAAAATCCATTTTTTCAAAATGTTCAAATTTTTGGATCTTTCTCAAAGTAGGATCATCACCGAAGTATGACTAGACAAAGATGTAATATAATTTGTGATCAGATTCGAAAAATGGACTCATTTTATACAATAAATTATTGATTTTTGAGGTGTTACAACTCTCGAGCTAGTAAAAATATAAGGTGAGAAGCGGTCGTGCCTAAAAATTATATTAGAAAAACTTATTTCACTTCAATAAATCACAATTAACGTGAACGTTTTAATTTCATACAGTTGAAATAAAATAATACAACTTCAAAATTAGTATTCGTATTTTTAATATTTTAAAAAGCTTATACATTTGAATTCTCATCTCAACATAAAAATGCAAGCTTTGAAAGGAAAAAGAAAATGAAAAGACTCGAAAACGGCGGCAAGTGTCTTTTTCGAACAAAAGTAGCGAGTATCTAGTTTCTATGAACCCCCCGTTCGGGCACATTTATGTCTCTGAAAGCCAAACCAAAAACCTGGAATATTCGGCATCCTAAAATAGGGCGAACCCGAATAGGTGGGGGGTTAATTTGAGGAGAAAGTAAAAGGTCGATCGATTTTCGTAGCGAGTTCTTATCAAGGGATTGCCCCAAGTGCTCTCTCTCTCTCTCTCTTGATTTAAATTTAAAATGAAATCGCCGCCCTGTTTATTTTCGCGGATATACGCGGACGGTCTTCTTAAAAGGCTGTAAAATAAACGCTCCGCGCGCGTCGTTGGATTAAAGGAGATTTAAAAAGCCGTTCCAAGTATGAGTAATTAATCGAAAATTGCGCAATTATACGTGCTGAAAATTCTCTACTCACAAGGGCCCGCAAACGACTTCCACGATAATTCCCCAACCTGGAGAGGCTGAAGCGAGATTCGCTGCTCTCTAAAGAGAATCCCGTGGCCATAAAAGCTCTCAGGGTACATCTCCACAGAGAGAACTGGCTCTCACCCTCTCTGACAATCGCCGGCTTCCAATTTCCCTTTTACACATGACCGAAACGTAGTGCTAATCCAACCGACAGCATACATAAACGTGTGTAATTAAACTTTTATTTTACGCTCCGGTGCGCGCTGGTATATATCCGCGATTTGTTATAGGGCCGTCGTAAACTCGAGGGCGGAAAGAGAGGAAACATGCCTTATTCATCCGAGTACCGCAGGAGCGGCCTGCTTTGCGTTTTTATGGGCCGCGCAAACGTCCTTATTAAAGCCCGCGCGGAAAGAGAGAGAGAGAACCCCCGGAATAACCGGATAAGCAATGGTTCCACCGTAGCTCTTTTTACATTCGAATACCTTCTTTTTCCTCTCTTTCACGGGCTTTTTCGCGCGCGCATAGTCCTTCTGTACAGTTGCCATAGCGCGCGATCGCGAGAATTTCCGCTCGCGTATCTTTCTGCTGAGATATATAGTATATCGGATGTAGGAAGACGGGAAAAGATGAACTTTAAATTAGTACTCGGGAAATATAATGAATTCATTGAATTCGCGGGGAAAAATGGAGAATTGGCCGGGATGACTTGTTGAAAAGTTCTTTTATGTTTTATGCTGAGAGGTTAGCGGAATTATGAGGTTTCATTATTTTCTCTGTAATTAAGCTTTATATTTTTATTGTAGTTTTTGTTGAGGTAAATTTATTGATTTAAGAATAATCGTGATTGAATTATATCATAGTTTGTTCAATATCTTGGTTTTGAAATGACGAGAATTCAGAGCAAATTACTTTCCAATATTTTCTGCTTTTAGCAATAATCAAATAAAGCTATATCATTTTCTGAAGTTTCTAGGAAAATGTAATTACAATTTCGGTATTTAACAAAGTAAAGGTCAAAACATTAATTAATATTGTATTTCAGTACTATATTTAAAGCATACTAAAAGATTGCGTTTAATTAGCTTCCTTTATTATAACTGTCGATTCCTGCGAATATTTGGAAAATACAAAATGCAATCTTGTTACTAGATTTATAACAACAAACAAACTTGATAATGTAATATTTTTCATATATTCATATATAGGGTATATTATAAACTGTTGTTAACAAGGTTATTAGAAATTTCGAATCCTCGTTATATCTTTAAAAAATATTTACTTCTATAAATATTACTTTAAAAATATAACTTTCAAACTATCCATTCTAAAAAAATCTGCCAGTTCTTCTCTTTAGTCCTTTCAATTAAAATCTATCCCTTGCGCTAACAAAATTCTACGAAACCTTTGTCAAACCTCGCCCCGCACTCACTGAAACTACAAAAAAGAAACCGAAGAAAGACTCAATCGACCTCCGAACGTATCCAAACCAGTCCAGCCCATTTTGCCCGAATCCGGTTTTATCCCTTTCGACGCAGAGCCGCGCACTCACGGCGGCGCGGAATTACTCATAACGCGATTATATATACATGTTCGCGGTGCGTGTGATTTCAGGCGGAATCTATATATTGGATCAAGTTCGTGCACTGCGCTGCTTGACGGCGACGAAACTGCGCGTACGCTCGTATCGGCCAAATTGGGGAATTTATCGCTTGTGATCTCCTCTATTGATTGAGAACGCGACGCCGTAGCTTTCGCACAGTAAGAGAAAGAGACGGAGGGAGAAAGTGGATATGATGAGCGATTGATTCGATTATGTAATATGTATATGAGCCACAGTGCAGAGAGAAAAAAAATGACTTTTATTTTTTTATTTTCACCGACAACTCAATTTTCAACCGATTTCAATAGCTCTTGTTGGATAATGCTCGTGGAACGTTCTGAATTATGACAGTGACTCTGCGATTATTTGATTTTTATTTTAGGTTTATAAATGGCAGCAGAAAATAAAAATAATTTATTTTTCATTTAGAGTGTATTGACTAATTAATAGCTTCATTTTAATAATAAAAATTGTCAAATTTGCATAAAACAAAAGAAAGTAAAATTTAATAAAAAAGATATTGTTTCCCGTATTAAGAAAGTGAAACCAAAAGTGAGCTGTGTTCCGTGATATATCGATGTTCACACATAATACACACTCATAGACGAAAATTTTCTAAAAAGTGTTTATTTCGTTTGTAAAGCTCACAAGAAGTATTTCTGGTATATTTTCCCGAAATCTTTTCTCTCTATCCGAAATAAATTTTTCCCTTTTTCTACGACAATCACTTTGAGCTTTCGACCCTATATACCAGAAGTCGTAAAACCTATATATAAAACACTCATTGTCAAAAAAAAAGTAGCGATATCCTCTCAAGCCTGGCATCTATATTTCAATAAAAATCATCTCGGGAGCTCGTAAACCGTCACTCCTCCTCATCCTTCTCGCATGTGTGAAATGCGCATAAGTCGCCGGCCAATAGACCGGATAAAAGCACGACGTACGTTGCGCTATCTTTCTGCGAGCTTTAAATTCCGGCTCTTTTTATCGTCCTTTGTCGGCATGAAAGGCAGCCCCGCTGCTCTGCGTAAAACATGCGAGAGGAAAGAAAGTATATGCAACGTGTGTATATATAGTTTTGCGTAAAGTTCTTGACGCCCCAAGTCTCCCGATCGATTGTGTTCTGAGCTCGTTGGAGTTCGCAAGCGGGATATTTTTTGAAAAACTGTAAGGGTAGCTTTTTTGCTTGTGCGCTTTTTGGATTTTCGGATTTTCGGGATGAGTGCCGACGACAAAGAGGATCAGAAAGTGGAAATGGAAAATTCAGTAGAGCGGATTTTCGGTATATGTTTTTTTGTTATAGTGCGAAAAATGTGGAGGGTAATGTATAGGTGTGTGAGAGTTTCTCCAAAGAAGAATTCATTTTCATTGCTTACAGCGTCTTATCTTAAATTAAATATGTGTGGAACCCAATTTTGTCCGATATAATAAATATATCTTTAGCGTATCCATTCGCGCATATAAACTACTATGCGCATCTCATTATATATTTTTGTGGGTAAAAGTACTTTGTCAAAAAAATTCTTCGATTCCTTTAATACTTTTAATGGCTTTTTCTGGGTCGAACGTTTCTTTGAATGCTCACATATTGAAATTCGGAACGCAGCCAAACGTTAAAAATATCTTTCATGAAAATTCTGCCTCATTTAATATAGATATACGAACAATACATAGCTTCCAAATATAAATACTTCTTCAAGAACGGGAACACTAAGTTTAATAAATTTCAAAAATTTTCGAAACAAAAATCAATTTTTGTATCGTATTGTTTCGTAAGTTTTATATCTTTCAAAAAAAGTTCCAAATTCCAAATAAGACTCTCACAATTTACAATTAAAACCGTACCGCGGCCGCGACTGGTATTCCGCGCGTGTACAGGCACCGCACCGGCCCGATAAGTCCACTTGAGAGGAAAATATCGATAGCGAGAGCCGGCCAGCCGTAAATAAGACAGCCAATTTCTTCATATAGGTCAGAGATAAAGTAGTTGCGGCCGCGCGCAGACGCGAAAAAAGGAAAGCAGCGGCCCGATTGTTTCGTCTCCTCTCTCCGCCCCCTCCGATAAATCCGCATTATCGGACTCCCTCCTTCCTACATCCGCGACGATTACCGTTTATTGCTCGATATAAGCGCGTTTTTTTTCTTTGCCACGAGATGAAGAGAGCTCGATTGTCCCTGGTTTTCTTCCTTTTTATTTTGTTTTCTAAAGTGTGATAATTGGCTCGTTAAGATGACGAGGGAATTCGTAGCGTGGTAAGTTGCACGTATACGCGATGTTTAGGTGGTATTGCTGGTGATAAAGTTAACGCGGTGGCTACGTGCGCGCTGAAAAATACCAGATGCCACGGCTAAAAAGTTTCTCAGGTGCGGTATTTTTATATATATACGCGCAACAATGAGAAATGTACACGACGAGGAATTATGGTTCCGATGGTATCGCTTAAATTGTACGTATTTAAGAGGAAAAAGGCAAAAGTTTATCTCGTGCCATTTTTCCACAAAATTTATCGCTTTATTAATAACCTTAAAACGCATTACTTTTAGTTTACCTTATAATAAGAGAGACAAAGACTCAGCATTTCTACGCTCTTCAACACCCTTGTTGAGCACAGCCATAACTAACCATGAATAGCGCGTTGTAGGTCATACCGTGAACTAGCTACGGCGAAGAAAGGAGATCTTGCCTTGCCGGTAAAATCCCAAAAAGCTTTGCGCTCGCGTATGTGGCGACCGTAGCGGCGGCTAATATATACTTACTAAGACCTTTTGCCCGATATCCGCGTGATACTGCAATTTGCCCGTGTTATATACGTGTGCACTATTCTATCTCTGCAGGCGCTTATTGTTAGGCCGCGCGATAACGACACGAGTGCCCTGGGATTTTCGAGAAATTATAAATTTTATTTTGCTTCGCGCGTCGAAATTCGTGCGGTATCCTTTTAATGTAGGAAGAAGATTATGCTCGTACAGCCCGTTTAAAAATGTTAGGAGGGAAGATGGATGAGTATAATAAGCCTAGGATAAATTTGCTTTTTCTTTTCGGTGTGATGGTTGTGTATATATGTACTCTGGCCGTCCCAAGTCAATATTTTCAGTAGAAAAACACGAGCAAAAAGTCAGAGTTACGATGAGATAGAGGCTCGATCAGCAGCCGCGTCGATTACGTTTTATTTGAGCGAGCGCGCACATAGCGAGAAAGGAATCTCGGCTAAAAGAAGGTAGAATCAACAACTTACTTTGATGAAATTGGGCGGGAGTGGGTGCAAACGCTGTTTTCATGCAAAAATGATGTTTTAACTGTGAAGTAACCATATATAATTACTCTCTTCCACTTCAATCCCGCAAGTTTAAAATTAAACTCACTATACCGGCAAATGAACCCCCTCTATATAAATGACGAGCGCGATTAATCAAAGCGCGACTTCTACGCCCAGCGAAGAATCAGAAATCGTTTACGCGGGAAAACAGCGCTCAAAGCCTCATCAGAGTCCGTGACCCACAAGCGCGATCTCCGTTCCTCTCAGACCTGCGCTCCATACTCTCTCCCTCATCAAAATCTTTCGCATTCGTCCTCTCTCCCTCTCATGGAGAGAATCAATTTCCCTCGTCTCAGCCCCTCATCTCTTTCATCCGACGGCTATAGAAAATCATGAAAATTACCATCTCGACGATAGCTGCAGAAAGAGAGTGAGGAATCCGGCCAGAACCAAGCGCGGCGATAGTCACGGCGAAGTGCGAAAAAGGGATTTAAACAGGTTCCCGAAGACGTGTGTGTAGGCGTGAGAGGGAAAGAAGGGAGACTGAATTTTTTACGAGTGCGCGCAGGCGAGGAGCTCTTTCTGCTGACGCGACGCGACGCTAAGGCAGACGTATATATAATCGCTTTAAGGCTTAAAGCGCGCGCGACACGCTCGCTTAACCCCTTTGACGAATGTCACGTGTAGGTGTGTGGAGAACACGCGAATAACGCTCGATTGTCCCGGTAATGACTTTCGTCTGAGGGTACGTGGGTAGCGGAGGGTATATCTTTTTTTCGGTCGCTTTGTGATTTTTCCGGTTCAAGATTGAATGGTCTGTATGGAAGGGTTTCTTTGTTTCTTGAACGTCGATATGAAGGTTTTGTGTGAAAATCGATGTTGCGTGATTTATAATAAATTTAAATGCTGGATCTAACTTTTTCTCAACATAGAGGAAGTTTCGTATGGATTTGAATCCCTTGGTAATCCGTCCCTCAAAGATTGTCTTTCATGTCTTCCTTAAGGGGGTGTTGTAGTCTTGTACTCTGTTATACATCAAGAACACGGTAAATTCTATATTATCAAAATAAATATATCGAATTACGTCTATAAGAAGATAGCCCTGCGCAATGTAATAACCTACCATTCTACGCAGCTTTGAGTCCAAATATCAACGGCACCCTAAGAAATTTTTCGAATGAATTTTCAGTTATATTTGTTGTTTTTTTTATATGTACAAAAATAATCGAAATTTGATTCGAAAAATTTTTTAGGGTGCCGTTGATATTTGGGTTCAAAGCTGCGTAGATTATTACATTGCGCAGGGCAACTATCTTCTTATAAGACGTAATTCGATATATTTATTTTGATAATATAGAAT
>UXGD01006220.1:0-12894 GCA_900474315.1 Torymus auratus
AATATACACATATATCGCCATACAACATCATTTTGAACATTTTTTTTTCTGAAATTTTTTTCACCGTTACAAAGCTTTCTCTGAGGAAGCAATAAGTGATAAACCAGGAACTATTAGTACATTGATTCGAAAATCTTAATACCGCTTATTAATAGTATCAATATAGTAATTGTATTATAATAAATTAAAATTTACAAGCATAATACAACATTATTTATCAACATGCGTACGTATAAAAGTATTTTCGGTAACAGAAACTGGCTTTTGTTCGTCTGGGAGAGCGCAAACTGGCTTTTTTCGCGACACAGCCGTTTGTTGGCTTTTCTTCGCATTAGGCGCGTTTTTGGCTTTTCTTCGCCTGTAGCTTCCAAGTTGGCTTTTCTTCGTACCGCGCGACGATATGAGTCGTCGTATACACTCTCTTATGTATCGCTTATACCACTTTAGAAAAAGCACCAATCTCAGACTGCGTAAACATTTAATTTAAATGCTCCTTTTCCCCATAATCGACTACTGCTGTCTTGTTTACTGTGATCTATCAGCTGTACTCGATATTAAACTACAAAGACTAGTCAACTGTAGTATTCGTTATATTTTTGATGTGAGAAGGTGTGATCACGTTAGCCCTTACAGGCGTGAGTTGGGCTGGGTAACCACTGCTGCGCGAAGAAAATACTTTGCAGCAAATTTACTACGCCGAGTATTTAACACTGCAATACCATCCTACTTGTTAGCCTTATTTAATTTTCATTTTGATACTCGCCCTATCAGGGGTGACCTGGCACCCCAAGTCTTATCAGATGGCAGACATACCAAGTTTTAGTTCTGATACCTTGGAAAAATCATTTCACGTTAGCTCTGCTTACCTGTGGAACTCACTACCATCTTAACTTTGCAAAATCACACATATACCGTATTAAATAACATATTAAAACACATCTTCATCGTCATCTCTTTCTATCCAACTGATATTGTATACCTGCGATAATGTTAATCTTGATTCAAACCATACTTGTAAACCGGCGATCATGTTAAATTAAATTCAAATCATACTTAGAAACCTGCGAAGTTGTAAACTTAATTTCAAAATCATCTAGTGCACCTTACTCACAATGTCTTAACTTTACTTGTAATAGCGCGTATTACACTATATTACACTGTATTATATTATATTATATTATTTTATCATTCTGTTATTATATAAACTAAGAATTCTATTATACTGTAAATTCATTACACATTTCTGTAAATTAATTGTAACTGTAAATTTTGTACGACAAAATGTACAGTAATAAAAGCCATTTAATCTAATCTAATCTAATATAATCTTTCTCTCCTTAGTAATACACATCGATATATCTATATATATTTTTGGCGTTATACCGACACATCCACGGATATTAATATGTAGGGGATTTTTCTTTATTTTTTTCAAGAGCACTTGAAAATTGAAAACTTACTTATCAGAATCGCGCTGGACTATCCAAGCTCAACCTCCAATAATATTCTTATAGCTGAATCTAACCTTCTTGAAATAAACGAACGTACTAATGGTAAGTACTTATGTGAAAGATACATAACAAAAATTATGTCAAATAACAACTATCTACTCTAATTTACAATAACATTGTTTAATACTATAATATAGGCAACAAGTATATAGTACACAAAGTAATTACACAATTTATGATCACGATTATACACACTAATGAACTCAATTCTATTTTACAGAAATGTGGGCAAAAAGATAGAAAAAGCTTCAAATACTAAATCGAAAAACCAGCGACGCAAAAAGTGTTAATACAGCATGTATATGTTCTCAAACAAACATGAAAGATCCAGGGGCCTTCACTTATGTACATTTATTTTCACGATGGAATGTATCGCGCTTAAAGACGCACTAGACATCGCGTTATTCACCCTAAACTCTAAGGTTCTCGTCTATTCTGATTTCATGAGTGTCCTCCAAAGGTTATATACTACTAAAATAAGTATAAAAATAAACCCACACATCTTTTAAATCCAAGAAAAATTTAATAAATTTAACATTATCAAATCGGAAGTTGCCTCTATGAAGTTTTTTAACATTCCCTCGCACGTTGGCATCAGACAAAATGAAGAGGCTGACTTACTCTCTAAAAGCGCTACAAGATACCATATCTGGGACTTACAGCCCGTATGCTCTCCTTGTGAGTCAATAGTCTAAATGTTCATCTGTGCAAAAGTGTTAAATAGAAGAAAGAACATAATTTTATAGATAAAAACAAAAATATATAGATATAGCATTTTAAGGAAAAATGTGATACTTAAAACTTACCATATAATCGAGTCACAATAGATAAATGTTTTCCCTGCTTTTCTGAACCACCAATTTGTGGAGGATAACAAATTGATTCGTTATTTATTTTATTATCGTCATTTTTCGAAACGTTTAATGATTTGCTAACAATTACAGTGGGTGTTAACAGTTTCGAATCGAAAGCAATATTTTGTGAGTTTATAACGTTTATTGGATCTAAATAATATTTTTGGAGATTATTAAAATAGAAAATAGAAAACAGTATAATATCAGAAGTTGACCTACCAGTAATAGGAAGATGAAGATCGCAATAATTTTGAGAGTATCCTGCTGATGAAACACTGGATTGACTTTGACTGTTTTTAGATGTTGTAAACGATTTATCATCAGCAATAGTCATAATCAACTGTGTACTGGAAATTACGGAACTGTCTTGATTAGAAGATTGAGAACCAAATGACTTGGAATTATCAGATATAGGAATTTGACATAACGAAGAAGCGTATAAACTTTTTTCATTATCTACATTACAAGTACCAATCGTGTACCTGGGAGATAAATTTTTCTCGCAACTTTTAGATTTGTCACTGTTGATTATTTTTGGCGATATTGGCATTGTAATAAAAGCTCCACCAGTTGGTTGGAATCCTGTCACGCCACTAGGATTGACAGGACTGTGATATGGATAATTTGATGTAAGAACCGAAATATTTCCGCTTTTGCTATTAGAAGACTGAAAAAAGGTCCTACTTTCTTGATCTGCTGGTGATATTCGCGCTGGAACAATAAAAAAGTTGACAAATTATTTACATTGAAACATGTATTATTTTGTTTCCTTTGGTTATGCCGTTTTAGAATATTATCCTACTTTTTTTATCTATAAACAACATGTTGCAGTAGTGAGAAATAAACTTTATTATTTTTAAAATATATGAATTATCAAACCTTACTAAATTTTCAAAAATATCAAAACCTCAATAGAAGGATCGGATTGAATATCTGGTTTCGCGTGCGAGCTCTCTCGGACTGTCGCTAAATAAATGTTGATACTTAAGTAATTTCATGGCGATTAGCCAAAGGAAAAATAAAAAATTATTTAAAACTCAGATAGTTACAGATAATTGTTCAAAAATTCATGCACGTCGTAAAAAAATATATTTTTTAAATTGGATATAATTTTATGAGTTTTAAATAATTTTTTATTGTTCCTTTGGCTAGTCCCCATGAAATTATTTTATCATTTTTAATAAATAAATCACATTACAATTATGATTTTTCTACTTTTAGGTAACCTCTTCATTTAGCCCTGCTTTGACTACGGAGTCTGATGAGACCCAGCTTATCATACGAGTGTGATAAAAGTTGTGAATCATTTTGTTTTGTTCATGTTGAATTTGAAGTTTCAAAATATCGGATATCTTTAACTAAAAAGATGAAATCTTTTTACCATGATTGCTTTGGCTTGGTGTTACACGATGTTAATGCGATGGGATAATACTTAAAAAACCGAGAAGCTGAGATTTACGAAACCGACGATGTGGTCTGCGCCATCATGCCAAGAAAATTGATATTTTTGTATGACAGACATCAAAGGTTTCAATTGAACCAACAAAGCCAGCATTTCTTACGCTAACGTATCTTTAGTCGCAAAACCGGAAAAAATAACAGTCGTGAATGAAATCTCTACTGAACATATTGATGTAGACCATTCTCGGGGGGAAGAAGAAATGCAAATTAACGAAATCTTCGAGGAGGACTGCGAAAATGATAGCGAGGACGACAAATACTTACCAGCAGGTGAGGTGGATGTTCCTAAACTTTCAACTAGCAGGAGTTGAACGATTTCATACGAGATTTAGGACTACCAAAGATGGATCTGAATAACTACTAGCTGCACTCATGAAGAACAATTTGCTGTCAAAGGGAACCAAAGCTTACGTTTATCGTGATAGAGAAGAGGAGTTTCGCCAATTTTTCATGAAAGATGAGGAGAATTCATTAGACTTTCGTTGGATGTAAAAGGCTGAGTTGATGAACTAAAACCGAACACTTATAAGGACGAAGAGTGGAGACTTTTCATTGATTTTTCAAAAAGAAGTCTCAAGCGTGTGATGGATGCTTCATAACGGGAACACATATACACCTATTCCGATAACTCACTCAACAAAACTCAAAGAGACTTACAAACATTCACAGATACTTTTGGAAAAAATAAACTACTTGGAACATCGATGGAAAGTTTACGGTGATCTAAAAGTTGCAACCCTGATTTTTGCCAGTAATCAGTCTGCGGGATAGCAGAGACAGAAAATATCACTACAAACAAAAATAATGGCCAAAGGGAACGGAGTTTCATTCAGGGACGAGGAACCTCATCCACAGCCCGTTGGTTGATCCGTCAAATATTCTGCTACCACCTCTTCATATCAAGCTTAGTCTTATGAAGCACTTTGCCACAGCTTTAAACAAAGATGGTGATTGTTTCGATTATTTGGGAGATAAGTTTCCAGCGTTAAGTGATGCAAAGTTGAAAGAAGGTATTTTCGATGGCCCGCAAATTCGCACTCTTTTTCAAGACAAAAATTTATGAGTCTGAAGTTTGCAACGTTTCAGTGCAACCAAAAAAAGAAAAATTTGATTTTACTTCCAGTTTATAATAATTAATATGAATTTTGCGTGTAGATTTATTGTTTTAAAGTATCGATTAACTTTATAACAAAGATTTAGATGAAATTTCTATTGCTTAATAACTTTAATTAATTGCAAAAAATTATTTCGTTGCATTCCAACGATGCAAACTTCAAACTCATAAAAATTTCACGAACCACATAACTTCAACCAAGTAACTTCAAAAGTTCTTAGGAAATGAGAAAAGTGATGACTACCAGAATTTGGTTAGACTTGTTGAAAAATTTTAAAGAGTTAGGCTGCTTGATTAATCTCAAACTGCACTTTCTGCACTCTCATCTTGACTAATTTCCTGAAAACTTCCGAGACTTAAGCGAAGAACAAGGAGAACGATTGCATCACGACATAAGCGAAATGGAAAAACGGTACCAAGGACGATGGGATGTTAACATGATGGCCGATTTCTGTTAGACGCTTAAGAGAGAAACGAATCAGAATAGAAAAAAGAGTAAAAGAAACCTGTTGCATCAGTCACTTGAAGAGAAAAGGATTGGCTACAAGAGAAAAAAAATATAAGAGCAAAATTAGTTCCAGGTTTTGTGCTATTTATGATTTCTAGTTTTTTGTTTCCGAAATTTTTCAAATTTTCTCGATTTTTCGCTTTTTTTACCGATTTTTCACGGTTTTGCCCATATCGGTAAGTGATTGAATTCAAACAACTTCAAAAACGAGTTCAGCGCATCAAAATATACAAGAAGCAGAAATTTTAATTCAGAATTTCCTCGCTTGTATTAAAGCGATTTTTTTTTTTCGTAATTTTTAGGAGTTTTTTGCAATTTAATCAAGATCTTGAGGTGTAGGGCTTATAGATACTCCATATTCTGATTAAGCACGAAAAAATACACAAAAAAATCTTTTATCCAGATCAAAACAAATTTTTCACAATTTTCTCGTACTCACTAAAGTGATTGTTCCCCACTTTTCGCGATTTTTCGCAATTTTCAGCTGTTTTTTTGCATTTTACTGAAAATTTCTAGGGCTTAAACGGATACCCGTATCGAATTCAGCGCGAAAAAATACATGAAGATAGGTGGGTCTGGTCAAAAGTACAGACCACTTTTTTTTGTGTGCCGGTGTTATTATAATAAAATTAATGAATATAATAAATCACGAATTTTCGAAGTAAATGCCTCATTCACATACTCTTACTGATTTTCCGTAAAACGATATCATTTTGGAGTGAAAGAAACTAAAAATTAGTAGTATTTATAATGTTATGTTAAATACTATATACAAAGAGACCATAGCAAAATAGTTAAGATACTGAAAAAATTTTAGAAGAACGTCATTTTAATATAATAGAAGGATAATATTCAATAAAAAACGAATACTTATAACGTAAGTTCACTCATATAATTTATTTTATACATGGACAAGACGTTGGTTTAAATAAATTAAAAATTGATGACCGTACCAAATCGAATCGGTCAGATAACACATAATTAAAGATGATAGTATAAGTAACGTGATGGAAAAAAGTACATCGTTGTAACGATTTTAATGATTGGACTTTCCAGATAAATAATTAGTAGTAAAAATTATACAGCCCCACGAAAAAAGAAAAGATTCTTTGTATTGGACTAGATTACCATCTCGCGGATTATTTTGGCCCCCTAAATATGATTCTAGAACTAGTCCACGTAATTGAATTTTGAGATATCTAAGGTATAAGATATTAGAGATGTCTTAAAGACCAAGCCAAAAAATTTTTTTTTATTCATTTATTCTACAAAATAGTTTACCGAACCTTGTCTCATTCAAGACCAACTCCGAATCATTCCTCTACAATTTTTTACCTCTGAAAATACGCAAGTTCTTTATTTCTATTCAAAATTTACACAACCAGATCTAGAAGATAAAAAATAGTAGAAGGATGATTGAAAGTTGGTCTTAAATGAAACAAGCAATGCTGCATCATCTTGTAGAAAAAGTGATTAAAAAATGGTTTTTGATCGTTTTTTTTTTAATTATTTCAAAAATATTAGACATTAGATATCTTAAGAGTGCGATGTGGTGGACCAATTTTTATCTTGGAATTACGTTTAGGAGGCCAAAATATGCAGAGATATGATAAACCAGTCTAATGCACAGAAACATTTCTTTTTTTGTGGGGCTGTGTCAAAGTTAAAAACGACGTCCAAATTGACATTGACTACTTTTACTATAGTGGCATTGAATACTTTTGCTATAAGAAAAACCAATTTTTTCGTTCAAGTAAATATCGAGACAACATATAGAAAAAAAATATTTGTAAAATATTATTAAAATATTTGGATATTTAAATAACGATAGGTTGGTATGTCTAACTAAATAATAATGGTTGATATAATTACTATTTGTTTTTTAATCTAACTAATCATTTTTGTCTTTGCTTTTTAAGGGGTCTGACACCTTTAAAAAGATGAAAACTCGATTTTTTTTGTTACATATTTCTCTAAAAAACACTAGTAGAATATGTCTCACTTTGTTATTTATTTATTTATTTACAGTCGCATCGACAACGGCGTCATTAGCGGCTACTATTCGCTATGTGCGCCTTGGAGGGGGTAAGGGAAACTTTTGGTGCGTTCATGGAGGCTGAAAATAGCAGTTTCTGAGGCCATTGCGTGTATTACTACATATATATCGAAAATAACTTCAAAAATACATAGGAAATAATTATTTAAATATATATAAATAGACTTTCGACACTTGTTTTCATGAAATAATGTTATATCCATACAGCTACATATATTATACAAATAACATAATGAATTATATTCGTGGTTATATCGTTTATTTAGTAACATCACATGTTACAGACATAGTAAAAGTACCACTGTCCGTAAAAGTCCCCTGTCTCAGAGATGGCGCCTCCAGCGTGTACATAGCGAATAGAGGATATATTGTAACAGTCCAGCTCGCGCATCTCACATTTGAGGGGTATACAGCGACGAGCATTAGCATCACCGAGAGAAAGAATGAGACAGAGCGACTGGCATTCCCACTACTTCGCATGAGTGCGTGAGGAGGAGGCCGCGTACGGCTTCTCTGCGCGTCCCGTACACTAGGCTTATTCAGCTAGCGCTTCCCTCTCCTTGACTATCTCACTCTCCTTCTCCCCGTGCAGCACAGATGCACAGTGCGAGTTTGACGGCAGCACTCTCGTTCTGGCAGCCTCCCAAGCCACACGTCTCTCGATCGAGACACTTCCTTTCCAATCCTTCTGCCGAACTTGAGGCAATAGGGAGTTGTTAGCCCTGCTGGTACACAAAGCAAGGCGTGTAACGAACGGGCTAAACTCTCCAATAAACAACTAATTATTCCAATACTAACACCCACGTGGTAAAGTTTGCATTGTAGAGTGCATGGCGCCCTAACAAATAACCACGAAGCCCATGGGTTTTGCCGGACTAAATCGGGATACTGACTCGGCCCGACAAACTCCCGTTGACATTACAGACGCAGGACATTACACACTCGCAAAAGGATAACAGGTTACAATATACAGAAATAGGTTTATAATAATTTTTTTTACATAATTACATATTTACATAAGAGATCATTAAATTATAGCTTACATTGGAATATACAGGGGGTTAAATACAATTTTTGGGTACTTTAAAATAAATTTAGAAGATTATTTTGGTTTAGAAATTTAAAAGTCTTATGTATTCCACTGTTTGAATTTGGGTTGTTCCTTATATCAATCATCTGATAATCGTGATCCTTCGTGATCTGGCGCCGGGTACAAAAGGGGTACTCTCACTACTCTCGGGGAGCGCCTTTTTGAGGTTAGGTGGCGCTCCCGACAGGTAGGCGCTGCGAGTATCCTCAAAAAGGAGTAGCAATTGCTCCTTATAGAGTAGTGACTACTATTATGGAAGCACGACCTTCTCCGATGAGAAGTATAGATTCTACCGCAGTAAAAGGCGCTACCAGTACACCTGTGGGATAGCTACTGCACCGAATTTTTCTTAGTGTAGGCATAAAATATATTTAAAATTCTCACTTTACATATCTATGTATACTTTTAAAAACTCAAATATAATATTTTAAACATTAGTATAAAGATAAAAAATAAATAGTACAATTTATGGACGGTATATATGACAAAAAAAAAATTTCAATTTTAAACTGATAGCAGCTAAGATGGCACCGTAACAACATGACTTATCGTTATCAGCTACTCACTCCTTTATAGTAAGAGAGGATTTTAACCTATATAAAAGTCCGCAAGCAATGTAAACATGTACAGCTGTCATTTCATATAAACACTATGATATCAGCATCGGCAACTTTTTTATACAAAGTGTTGTTCTTCGTTTTCATGTTTCCGACGGATTTGGGAGTAAACATTTGGTGTACTATAATACGTGAAGGTATATTAAAATAGTAGATTTTCTTACAAGGGTGGAGAGCGAAAGAGAGAGAGAGAGCCAAATAAACAAACATGAATTATTTCTATAATAAATAATTTAATTTTCATTATTTATTTTTATAAAAACAATCAGAATTTATATTATAGTTATAGAAATATTATAATTTTTTAACTTATTCTAAAATCACGAAGTATCTTATATCTATTTATCGCAATTTTCGCACGAATAAAAATTATTTATTATATTGCCATGGAATGTGCAGTTTTCATATTTAATATATGAATTTTTTAAGAAATTTATTGAATCTTTATTTTCTGTATTTTCAATGACAACTTCTTGTCTGTGATCACTTTCATTTATGAATTTAGTAGAATTTATTTTTACTTTTTTAATTGGTGGTTGATCAGAATTATTTTTAAAGAGGACCTTGATAGGTGGTTTTGAAATAAAAGCCCGAGAGCTATTAGAATCTGCTTTTGTCCTATTTGTCACTAATTCCTTTTCGTTCGCGTCTATTGGCTTATTTTTGGCAGTCATAAATACTGGTTCGTGTGCTTTCGATTGCTTCCGCGTTGAAACTGGAGGACGGTCCAGGTCATCTACAGTTATATCGGTAGAGAAATCGTCCCAATCTAATTGCAGACTTTCCTCGATGGTATTCAGAATTTCTGCTGTAGATTCTTTACTAGTTGATGGTCTAGAAGGAAGTTGGTCATTGCTTGTAGTTACAGTATTGGTTTTAGCTGCATAAGTCACACCATCAAAAATTTGTTGTCTATTATGTATAGAATTTTCTACATAACCGTGACAGACCTTGTCCGATACCCATCCCCCTAGCTGTTTCACCTTAGTGAAATCTGCACCTGAGTCAGCAAGATATGTTGCTCCTGTTCTACGATAACAATGCCCAGTATATCTTTTCGCATCTTTTAACCCTAAATACTTAACGATGGTTTGAGCTATTTCGTAAATTTTATTAATCCCAATAACTTGATGTACGCATTTTCCTTCTTGATAGCGAATAAAAAATCTATCAGTGAAGTTTTTAGCCTGTCTTAACGAGATATACTGTTTGACGTAATTATAGAAAAGTGGCCCAATAAGTAACTACTGGCGAGATGCAGTGATTGTCCCACTATTATAATCATTTTTCGTAGATTGAATTGATACTAAATATCTATTATTCAAATCTTCAACATCTTGAATATTTAAATTCACAATTTCATCATATCTGAGCGCCCCAGAAATTCCAAATATAAGAATAACCTGAAAAAAGAAAAATTATACACCCTTAAAAATGTTATCTCTATTTTACACAAACTTTCTGTAAAATATGAATATCCCTGTTTTTCACAAAAATTTTAGTAAATTTAAAATTTTATACAAAAAATTTTACACAAAATTTAAATTATAGAAGATTTATATTTTACACAAAATTTTTAACCGTGCAAGATGACAAATAATCAGAGTGTAAGAGTTTTAACATTAGTTGCGAAGTAAATATTAATACTAACTTTTAATGCTAAATATGTGTGATCAGAAGTTTCCTCAATGAATCTTTCAATTTCTTGCCATTTCAAAACTAAAGATTTTATTGGCTTATATCCTTTAGAATTAGTTTTCAACAAAGCTTTTAAATTTAGAAATTTATTAATATCAATATGGTCCTTCGCATTTAAAGTTTTTTTCAACATCGACCATATACTCCATAGTGTAGAAGGTTTCAACGTTTTTTTTCAAGCTGTTAAAGTATATAATCAAATTATTTTCATCTGAGCTTGAAAGATGATTCTTGCTTTCATCCAGCCACTTTTTAAAGGTTTGATACACCTGCAAATACCGATCTGTAGACTTCTTTGGTAATGTTTCACTGTTTATGATCAATTGTTCTTCTGTATCAAAATCTCTAATTACTTCTTCTTCGTCTGTGGAATAATCAGCATCAGATGATTCATTTACATCGTCCATGCTGTTGTAATCGAAAGACTTTCTATCTATTTTTTACTAAACTATTCACTTGTGTACAAAAAGATGTAGTGTGTAGGTTAGGCTACGCAAGAAAGTATTGAACTATTTCGGTTAGGAAGTGGCCACGTGCCCGATGCAAAACAGTTCACGCCGAAGTCGCGCATCACTTTCGCCGCTTGCATGCGGCAACTGTTTTAGGCGTCTCAGCAATGGGTAAAAGTGCTACTTCTTCTAGCCTAAGCGAACAGCGGAAGTGCGTACTTTCGCCCAAGGGATAGAGAAAAATATTTTATTCCTCACTCGACCAAAATGGACACCTTTCGCCCCCGAAAACCGGGTCGAAAGTTGCATATATTTACCACAAATCAGATTTGCGGGACGAAAATAAAATTTGCGGGTTGAAAGTAAAATTTACGGGTCAAAAGTAAAATTTGCAGGTCGAAAGTAAAATTTCCGGGTCGATAATAAAATTTGTGGGTCAAAAGTAAGTTTTTTTTTTCTAATTTTTATAATATTTATTTTGTAATAAATCCATGAAAATAGTGGCTTTTAAAGAAAACAAAGAATTTGAAATTATACGATATGAAAATAAAACAACAAAATATGAAAAAAAAACGTGTCGGCTCCGCTTGTTAGAGTCAAAAGGTGGTCACGGTTGAGTCTGAAATAAAATATTATATGTAACAGGGGACGAAAGTAGATTTTTCTCTTGGGTGGTTACTGCCCGCGGGGAAAATCTGCCACTTTCGCCTGTTGTTACATAATGTGCTATTAAAAGACTTTGAATAATACAAGTGATAGTTTCACTAAGTTTTAGAAATAGGTTTTACTACTTGAACTTTTATTGGAAACTTAATTTAATTGGAAACACACCTATGTCGAGATGCTAGTCTCGCATCAGGCGCCTCCCCAGGTGGCGGATAGGGGAACGCTCGTCAGATATGACGTGCACCGGGGAAATAAAATAACTAGCTAGGGAAAGGAACCCCGAATATAAACCAAGAATGGAAAGTGTGCTAAAAGATGTAGTACCCCAAGTGGGTATCCTCCACAATGAGAAGAATCCCACCACTGATTCCGATCGGGTGAAAGCCCCGGTGACCGGTACAGACCCCACGGATTTTGGAGGGGGGGGGGGGCAGACGCAAGTTGTGGCCAATCGGGCTGCTGTGGAAGGGGTGGCCTGCTTGGCTCTTACTGCATCTCAAAATGTGGATCCTCGGAGTGCTATTCCAAAAACTGCGCGTAAGATGAAAAAGCCCAGTGCATGGGAGGAACGCGAACAGCTAATGGCTAAACTCGTGGAGCATATGAGCGAGAAAATGCGTGACGGAAAAACCCGAAGAACGATGACCGCTGAAAAGTCAAAAGAGGGCTAGCGGAGGAAGGACTGGAGGAAAATATCGATAAGGTCAGCAGAACCAACTACGACCTTCTGCTGATAGTCCGCAACAGGGAAAATGGGGATAAGCTGGAATCTCTCCAAAGAAAGGTGGCTGATGTACTAGGCGGTCAGGCAGTTGTATCCGGCAAGTCACACGAAGTGGAACTCTCAATACGGGATATTGAGGAGACAAC
>UXGD01006221.1:0-12891 GCA_900474315.1 Torymus auratus
TTATCAATTACGGCGGAAATTCGAAAATCATTTTTAAATAAAGTGCTCGCTTCCGGTTTCAAAAAAGTGGTTAGTATTTTTTTTTTCTTTTTTTTTTCTTTAAGTTATATTCAATAATAAATCAAATTCCTGCGAAGAATACACAAATGCAGCTCCAGAAAAACATATTCTTTTCCATAAAATGTCAAAACGCTAAAATAATCGTAGCATAAACACAATTAATTTGCAGAAAGCAATCAAGAGTCGTAAAAACACCAATTATAGGTAGGTAGATTACATTTTTTTAAATCGTCCACTCATTCCACAATCAAGCAGTCATAACTAATTATCAAAACAATATATCTCATCTAATCTAAGGTATTCAACATGTAACCAGCACTTTTCCTCGCAGCTGCTTAGCTCCCACCGCAGCTAATAATCTCTGCTCCCACCCTCCTGAATACATAAATAAACACGTGACAATGACACACCGCGCGTGGCGGTGCGAAAAACAGCTGAGTGCGCAATCATTACCGGACAACCGGGCCTGTCCGGCGCGGCGTATCCTTGCCTATCATTCCTATCTATCCCTTCTCTTCTCTCAGTACAATTTCCTCTCGAATAATCGAAAATCGAAGGGGTTGTGTGTGGATACACGCATTGCATAGCTGCAGACTGCAGAGAGTGGGAGAAGAGCTGAAGAGGACAGCAGTCGCAATTTTGCGGTAATCCGGGGTGGACCGAGAGCAGCAGCAGTTCTTGAATTATTGATATTTCTTGCGTCGAGGTGCAAGAAGAGTGACAGACATGAGCGAGCTTCATTTGGGACCCGGTAAGTGTCGTAACTCGTATAGCTCGTATTTTCAAGGAATTGCGAATTGTGTTGTAAAGATATACATTTAGAGAATTGATTTGTATTAACAGGAAGATAGGTATTTTAATTTAAAAAGGTAGAAAAACAGGTTGTTAGAATAGGTTATGCATTGGAATTTTCAGTGAAAAAACAGGTGTGTTTTGTTTCATAAATTCATTTATAATTTATTAGATTGATAAATGGATTATATCTATTATAATTTTTAACTTTAAAGTATATCTCCTGAAATGTATTATTATGTAGGTAGGTGTCTGTTTCAATTCTTTAATTTATTAATTTTTATAAAAAATTATTTTGTATGATTTTATTTCAGGTTCTGCTGAACCACCAAGAAAAGATGGTCAAGCTCGTCTGTATAGTATGAAATACTGCCCATTTGCTCATAGAGTCCGCTTGGCACTGTCATTTAAAAAGGTCCCTCATGATGTTGTTAATATTAACTTAAAGAATAAGCCAGGATGGTACCTGCAGGTAAGCTTTAAAATAATAACTAATACTTGAAAACATTTTAGAATTTCAAGTTTTAACCATCATATATTATTTATATATCGCATCTTACAGATATTATATATTTTACAGATTCATCCAGAGGGTAAAGTGCCTGCCTTTGTAGACAGGGATGGAAAAGTAGTAACCGATTCAACGACTATTGTCAATTATTTGGAAGAAAAATATCCTGAACCACCTTTGTACAATAAGTCTACAATCACTAGAGACTTACAATTACTTGATAAGTACGAAAAGGTAATACATGTTTTTATTTTTGGTGTATGAATTACTTCAGCTAATTTGTCAAATGTTACATTAAAAATTTTGTCATTTACTTGTCTGATTTATAGATGATTATATATCTTTTTGTCATTTTAGATTGTAAAAGTATTTTCGAACTGTATTCATAAGAAAGATAATAGGCCCCTTCAAGAAGCTGTCAATGAAATATGTGAATATCTTGTGGAATTTGAAGAAGAGTTGCAGAATCGGGGCACGCCTTTTTTTACAGGTAAGAGTAACGTTAAAAAATTAAAAAATTTTCAAAAAATCATTTTGAAAACATTAAAAATCTATTTAAACTATAGGAGATAAACCTGGAATGCTTGATATTCTAATGTGGCCTTTTGTTGAAAGAGCAAAAGCACTTCCATTAATTTATAAAGAAACATTGGATTTCGATAAGGAAAAGTTTCCATCTATTGTAAGTAAAAAAATAGGAATTAAAAAAATTTATAATTAGTATAGTATTTATGTAATATTGATAAGCCATTAATTTTGTAGGTGCAATGGATTTCTGCCATGAAAAATCAATCTTTTGTCAAAGAAAATGCTGGTTCATACGAAACATTTGCAAAAGTAGTTGAAGCTTCCAATGCAGGAACAGTTGACTATGACAATATTTAAATTAGAGGCTCCATGCATATTTAGGCTTGTAATGTTAAAACATTGCTCTATAATGTGATATAATTTAATTTTGTAACTTTTGTATGCAAAATGTACTTCCTATGCTTTTAAATACAACTTAACAACTTAGGACATGTTGCAAAGTCCAATATGATACACTTCAAAAGAAACTTCCATCAACAAGGATCTTGAGATTCTAAAATATTCTACTTCAATATGATATTGAACACTATTTAAGTTTATGTAATAATGTTAAATTAAATTATCCTATTGTTATACGATTTAATTAAAACTGTTATTTTATAAAAACTGATTATTTAATTAATTTATAATTTGAAATGTGCAAATGTGTGAAGTTAATAGTATTAAAATGAAAATGAAAATTTTTTTAAAACAAATGTTAACTCAAACATGAACAATAACATGACAATAATAGTGAGTAATATCACAAAACTTATGAGCTTTACTTAATATGTAACTTGCGCCTCTGTCTAAAAGACAATAAAGTATTTAATCATTTCTCTAGGAGCTTATAAATAAAAATCAATGCAATGCAGTGTTTAATAAATATTGAATGCATATCTATCTATGAAACTAACTTTGGGATCAAAATATTAACCAACATTATGATCAGTTTTTTAAAAAACTTGTTATTCACATGTTTCTTCTCGTTACAATTACATATTTACATATTCAAGAACATAATTATACTTGAAGAATTTTTAAATATAATGTCTGATGACGTATAAATAGTAATAAAAGTTATCTACTTGTCACTTGATCATAAATGTCTTTTTTAGTTTCCTCCCACCAAAGATCTCGTAGCATTCTATACACAATCAAATAATAAAAAGCCAAGTACTAGTTTAAGTTTGTACTTTTGTTGTGATTGTTGAAGTACTTGCACCAACATTGGTGTTGGCTGTACCTCAGGAAGACTGGATTTCTTCAATGTTCAGGTGAGCAATAAATCGAAGTCTCATTTGCAAAGCTGGCCTCAGTCTTCGAATGATAGCATCAACTTCATTTTTCATTGAATTTCCAACAAACATATATTTTATGTGATACCTAATTGGCAATATTAAGGATTTTATGTATTGTTTTAAAAATGTTTTAGTATTTTTATCATTACAAATAATGATTTGTAGTTATATATTTTTTGAAAATTTTGAATTCTCTAAATTTGAAAGAATAAACAAATAATTATTCGTAATTATATTTTTTGAGAAATTTCAATTCTGTAAATTTGAAAGAATTAAAAAAAAAAAAATTATTTCTAAAAAGATAAATTAAGATAAGAATATAAATATTAAATAAATATTATATTAAATAATGGAAAAGGATACATCAAATCACATACTGGATCCATTTGCTTAAGATGGGTTTGTACATGATTAACTTGTTCAAGCATTTCATATAAAATCACAGTAAGTTCAGAAATACATCTTGGCCTTTCAACATTAAAACGATTTAATGTTGGACCAATTAAATGACAAACAAAAATTAATTGTTCTTCAGTATTTATAACAGGTTGCAATTTTTCTTTGACGAACCTACAAAAATTATCATCAATTAAAAAAAAAAAAAAAAAAATCAATTCATTTAATATAGATTATGAGAATAACTTACGGAACCATATTTGCTATTTGACCTACTCCAGCATGATGCCAGATAGAATGAGCCAAAGCTAACATATAGCTGTATTTGTTTTCAAAGAAACTATTATGTGTCAAATTAAAATTAAAAAGTTGGAATGGAGATAAATTGTCATATTGCCAATCACTCAATCCAGGACTTGTCACTGTTTGAACTAATCGTTCATGTAATGTTGACCAATAACATTCTGGTAATGCTGCCATTATTATTCCAATACAATTTATCCATGCATGAATTTCATCTGATGGGATTACAGTGTACCTGAAACAGCGTTTTTATAAAGATTTCATTTATTTATTCAAGTAACAATAAAAGATATTCTTGACATACCCTTTAGCCACAACGTCTAATAAATTGTTTGCAACGGTATTGGGAGGTACAGGAAGCGCCATAAGCTCAACACAAGTAACATATAGTGTATGAGCAGCTGGGTTTGGAAACTCGTTAAACCTCCAATCTGTAGGAGGGAATTGTGCGGTTCCAGATATTGCTACAACAAAAATATGAGAATTTTTCGTGTAAAGTAATTTAACACAATGACATGAAATTTGGACAATATTTTTACTCTGAATTGATACTTACTTTCAACTAATCTCTGAACTAATCGAACATAATAATCAAGTTCAGGTTGCCATTGTAGATCATCCACTGATCGCGTTATATATCTTTGGTAAGCTTCAGACAAAGCCCATCCAGGTGTTTTAGTTTCTTTTAATGATCCTAATATAGCGGTAACAAGACGGCGCTTCAATACAAGTTTATCTCTAAGTTTGGATTCATAGTAGTGAAGTGTATTATATAAGTAGGTAACAGGTCGATCTAAAAAAACATAAGAAATATGGTAAACTCTAAACAGTACAGAATATATTAATATTAATTTTTAAGCATGAAAATTATGACTTTACCATGAAACCTGTAAAGGCACCCTAGATGTTCCAAAAGAACTTCAAGACTTTTGGTAACTTGTGGTACTTCAAGATACCTGTGCATAACTATATCGAAGACGGGTAGGAACCTTAAACAAACATTTCCAAAGTAAGCAGGAAAACTCTGATATTGATTAGGGCTGCCAGATGATTGCTCCATTATTCCTTCAGGAGCAAACTTTTCTGGAAATTTCCTGTGGAAAGCCAAATGCTTTTCATGCCAATTCGATTGTTTCCAATGGTCAGGTGAATTCTCCTTTACAAACTCCTGCACTCTATTGCGAAATTCGGCAGCTTTCAACAATAATAATTGGATGATGAAAAAGCAGACTTGTGCTTCATTACCTTCTAAAGTTCTTAATGCCTAAATTATAAAACAATATTTTGAAATAATATTAAGAAAACATACGAATTATTTTATAGTATCTTATGCACCTAGGGAGTAAAAGTAAAGAATGTTCCAGATCGCATGTAAATGGTCACCAGAGCCGAAGGCAAGGGTGACAAATGTGCTATCTGAGGCATTCTTTATTTGCTCCCGTGGTGCGTATACAATTTTTTTGCCTGGCGAGGCCGAAAATACTACCTTCGCGATCAGGCGCCGGGAGCAAAAGTGGTACTTTCGACCCACTAGGCAAAAAAATTATTATATAGTTGCATCATTTTCATACTTACTAAGCATAAGATTAACCTATCAAATGTAACAATATTGTATTTCCATATCATGTCATTAATAGCATCTACGCTTTTGTTCACATATGTTCCATCACAGGCTATATTTGAGACTTCAAAGACAATATAATCACAGAATTTTCTGAGGTGTGCTGATAATGCTCTTGCTCCTATTCTTTCTAATATTCTAGAATCGGAATAAAATCGAATTAAATACGTAATTTTTAGTTCTTAGTAATTTTAATGCAAATATTGTATACTCACTTATATGCTATAGGACTAATGCGATCGGTTTCGATAATCATTTTCCACAGTAGACAAAGGAACAATGGAGGGGTACCAGAAACAGAGAAATGGGCAATTATATCATTTTCATTGCTCATGGAAGCCCAATTTCTGTATTCTTCTTCAACAGCTTTCTGTAATTCACAATAATACATAACGTGTAATAAAAAAATTCATAAAAATTTATATTATGACTTTTAAGCGTAAAATATTTAAGACGAATTATTTAATCCAACTTAAATTTACCTTTATTTGTTGCTTTTCCTCTTTAGGAACACTATTTTGTTGGAAAAATTCACTTAATATTGGTGGAAAGCATTGCAACGTATGATCTGCCCATGAGTGGGGTGTATTTTGCATAATTGTATTAAGCAAATCTTTACACCATGCACCACTTACAGTGTCTGCTCCTGTACCTAAAGAAAAGTAGAATACGTTAAAATATAATTAGAAAATTAATGATTAATAAAAAAATTCAAAAAGAGTTGTGAAATATACCTGTAATGTGCATTGACCTAGCAAGTGTTAACACTAATGCTCTATTAAGTTCTTCAGAATCAGCAGAGATTAGAGTTTTTGGTTCTGATAAAAACCTTGAAAGATGTGGTTGAACTTCAGCAGAACCCAATCCAGTGATTAAACGTAAGGCTGTACTTTCCACACTAAATTTAAATATAAATCAGTAAGACAATATTTTATGCATGATTAACTATAACATAATAAATAATAAATTTACCAAAGATGTAACTGAGTTTGATTAGTTTGAGGAACAGTTGCAAGATTATGAAGATGGCTTAAAATTTGTACTCTGTAAGTAGGCTGAATATGATGCATTCTATAACTAAACATATCTAAAAGGGTATGAAGTGTACCCCATGCATGTGCTTTAAAGATTGTTGGTAACAATTGATCTAAAAAAGATTTTCAAAAATTAAAATCAAATGAAAAGTTATGTGAAATAATTTCAAAAAAATATTATTGTACTTACTTATAAAACTTTTAATTCCTAGGATTTCAATCTCTGTATAAACTAGTAACCTACTATATGTCTCTACAAGAGCAGGTGGAAGAGACATACTACTTTTTGAATGAGCTGATTTCATCATATGCTGGACAATTGAATGTATAAGATTCATTTTTGCATGAACAGTCAAAGAATCAAGAGTTGACATTGATAAAGGTGTAGTTGGATTATTCACAATTGATGTATTGCTTGGTAAATTTTGTAGTGGCTGTTGTGGGCTCTAATCAGAATATACTATCAATTAATAAAAAAAGAAAAAAACTTATAGAAAAAAATATAATTTTATAATCATACCCCTTTTTGGATTGAGTCAAATAGAACTCCCATTGCTCGAGTGAAGTAGTCATTTACATTATTTGTAGAATATGCATTACAAAGAAGCACTATTCGATAATCTGAACCCATAGTAAGATTAGGTTGTGTAGCTGCATGTTGAAGAAATTCATGATGAATTTTTAAATTATGAGGTATAGGTCTATGGCAATTCGAATGTTCTGATTGAGCTTTCCTAAGAAGATGAAACCAAATGCAAATTAAAGCCATTTCATGGGTACACTTTAAATGTGTAAGATCTGGTAAAGGTAATGGCTCTTTTTCCGGATACAGAAGGTCATATAGTTTAAATATTGGTAAGAACGTTGATAACTGTTAAAATAAAATAGTAAGTATTCAATATATTACAATTTATGATTTAGAAACATTAGAAACAATAGACTATAAAATGGACCATACCGGATTTCTTTGAATAGTCCCAGAAACAAATTGTAATAGAACCCACATTAAATGATCTCTAGCTTTTTTCCATTCTCTTCCCGTGAGCTGTATAGCAAAAGAGTAAAATATTACAGATAATTCAAGTTATTATATTATATATATGATTAAAAAGAATATCTTAAACCTACCCTATCATGAATAGACATAACAAGACTAGGGAAACTAACAAATTGAAAGAGCACATAATGAATTAACTGTGATGAAAGATGCAGCCATGGCCAGTAATTACTTATCACACTATCTGAACCCTCTGCTGGAGTTGGCTCATTTTCAGACTTCTCCATATTTTTAATCATCAGATCTACTAATTGTTCTTCTAAAGCTACACATCTACTGGCTTGCTAAAATAATTAAAAATATTTATTATAGATGTTTTTATAAAAAAGGTTAATTATATTTATAATTTACCTGTTTTTGCAACCTTAACATAGAGCAAACCATATCTCTGCTATAAGGTTGCTCCAAAACGTATCTTAGAAGATTGGTTTGGGGTTTCAATAATTCTGGATCATATGGAAGACTACCCTTTAAGGAAAACTGTAATGTATTACGATCTAGTAGCCATGGGCTAACTAAGTGGTCGCCATATCCGGTATGTTCGACAACTGGTAACATTCTAGAATGGCCGATGATGGAAATCATCTGAACTACATTACGAAAACCATCTATGAAGTTGGATATCAATTTTGCTAGCTTCTGAAACAAATTTTGTCAGTGTTTTGATATTAAAATTAAAAAAGAATTTATTTTTAAAATATATTAATTAATTACCCAGTGAGGCCAATTTTTGTTTTCTGAAAATTTTTGAAGTTCATTGATAATTAAATAACTGGGCAATAAACATGCATTTCTATCGAAAATATATTCAATTAAATTTTCTAAAACTTTCATTTGTGGTTGTACAGATGCATCTAGCATTGCGGGTAACGTATGAGCTTTTTCTTTGCATGCCTAAAAGACAAAATAATCAATTTATAACATAAAATTTTAAAATATCATGTTCTAATGGTTTTTCTACTGACCCTCATAATCTCTCGAACTCCTTTATAATCTACGCCGCCAATTATATGTCGGATCAAGGTAAAACATTCCACCCAAAACTCTTTGTTTTGATATTGTAGCTTCTCACAATTGAGGATACATTCACACACCATCCTGTAACAACAATCATGTATAAATAAAACAACATGGACTAAAAAATTCAATTACACATGACTTATCATTGGCTTACTTTGATGGCAACACATTGTTAGCCACTAAATTTTCAAGCAGCGACACAATGAGCTGCATCCTCCTGTAATTTGTAATCTCAGCAGCCACATTGAGAAACCTTCGAATTACACTCTCCTGCTGCTCAGACGTCAGACCTGCCATTGCCGCAGCCAGCTCCTTCTGCCATCCTTTGATTTTTTCCTTTTCATTGCTAGGATTGTGCACTATTATACAGCTGAAAGCCTCCTCTATGGCCTCCACTTTCTGCAACAAAAAGATCAGACAATCAGCAGCAGTCCGGAGCATTAGATAACAGCATCCCAAGTAAAAGCTACAGACAACTCACCAGAATTTCATTGAGGATGCTACTGATTTGCGCCTCATTGCCCATTTTCACGACGTCCTTTCGATTTTCGCGCTTCAGTCAGAAAAAAAAGAGATCTCGCATCACAGCAAGCCTTATAACGCCGACTTCTTTATCCTCCTATATTTTGACATCGTCGTCGGAGTAGCAACATGCCCCGCATGCACACACCGAGAAAGAGACACAATATAGACACAGCCAGAATACAGCGTGCGTATATGAGAGCGCGCGCGCTGCATCCTCCACACACTTTGTTTTTACGATGTTGTGATGATCATTTTCGGCTCTCTCTCGCGCACTCGAGCTTGCCTCTCAGCCTCTCTCACGCCGCAGCAGCACAGCGCAATCGCATCACGCACGTATTACACACGCGCTACGGCGCAGCACCTTTTTCGTGTACAAAGTATATAGTATACTATATAGAGAACTATTGCAGTAGAAGCGCGCAGCCAATCGTCGGGAAGGTTAGGTCGGCCGGAGAGCGGCGTTGTACGACGACGAGGGACGATAACGTGCCGGCGAGATTTTCGCAAATGACCACCTGCCCTGCAGCACTCGGCGTCTCATCCTAATTCAGCCGAATTTCCTCGGTATTTCTACCCATCATCACGTGGTGTGTCGCTCACTTGCCGCGAAAGTCGGTCAGTTGCTGCACGGCGTTGCGTAAATCGTTGTCTCTCGGCTCGAACGTTTCCTTTTTCGTGAGATTCCTCGTCCCCCCGGGCACTGCAGTATATTGGAGTAGTGCGTGCGTACCGTAGTGTAGTATATATAGTGAGAGGTGTGAATGATTTTTCGTGGGATCGTGGGTGCTGCGGAGATAGAGGAGAGACGAAGTGAGAGGCAGGGACCGACAGATGGCGACGAGGACCCCGCGGACATTTTTCGACCTCGACAGATACTGATAGCCTGGATAAGAAGGTGCATTGTTGTGGACAAGTGATATGGGAGAGAGTGGAGCTCGCCGGGTGTTACGATGCTCGCGGGAGACGAGGCGGTGAAGTCGACGTTGATCTGCGGAGATGTCGAGCTCTGCAAGGCTTTTCTGTTCGAGGTAAGGAGATGGTTTTAAGTTTTTTTTGGGATGCTGTAAAAACTTTGTTTAAACTGTTATTTAACAATCAGTACAATTCGTAAATGTAGCTTATTTTGCATAAATGTAACATAGGATTAGAACATTAATTAAATATTTATCAGTAACGGTGAAATCCTCGAAGTTATAGTTTTATATGACTTCTTTTAATTTTAGATTTCAATAAATTTCCAAAAAATATATTTATTAATTAATAATTAAACATCAATAAAATAAACTCTCAGTATGTAAATGACATTTCTTCAGAGTTCAGATATTAACAATAGTTAAAAGATTACGTATATATTGATTTTCAGACTGCAGTTTCGTTCGCGAAAGAGGGCCAGCAAGTGTACTATTTTGCGTCGAAACAGATCGAAGCTTTGCCACCTACATTTCATGATAGTACCGAGCCAACAGCCAATGCCCTAAAACTTATGACGTTTATGTAAGTCAGATTAAAATACCTTTTATTAATATTTAAACAAAATAAAATATTTGCATAAAGTCGAAATTTCATAACGATGATTTTGATCTTATTGAATCGATTTCTGCTGACATAGGGTATATATTTAAGAAATCATTGGATTGATTCTACTATCACGAATTTCGTTGAACTTATAGTAATTCCAAATTGATACCAAATAACTTAAAAAAATGTTACGATAAAATATTAAGGTTTTTGTAATCTCTATTATTTAGTGGAATTTATTAATTTTGATTACAATAACAAAATGTTGATTATGATTTTTACTCCTAGCAGAATATGAGAGAAAATTAACAAAAAAGTTTTACTTGAGGCAGCCTCAAAACAGATCCAAATGTTTTTTTTTTCGTTTTTTTTTTTTAAGTCACTTCTGAATGCGGTTATTATTCTTCTTTCTTATACCACAAAGTATACGAAAAAAATCGTGTACATTTAAAACGTTTTATGACACTTTTCTTTTTTAAGATTGAAATTTTGGAAGAAATGATAAAAAGGCGATTCTCTTTAAACCTCCACCATCGAGTCTAGAAACGTCTAACACAAAATAAAAAAAAAAGAAATTGAAACTAGAAAAGAAGATCTTTTCATCTGCTTTTTTGAAAATTAAAAAATATTATTTCGTCACAATAGGGGTAAAGTATGCACTTTACGCCTATACACTGTGACGAAAAATAGTTCGCACCGTGGGGGTAAAATTTTACGTTCATCATGGTACGAAAAGTACTATTCCGACAAAAGTTATAAAAGTTTAAAGTTGAACGTCGAAAAGCCATAAATAAAAATACATAAATCACAAGAATCGGCAGCTCCGGCTATGAGAGTATTTTTATGTCTTTTCAACGTTCAACTTTAAACTCTTATAACTTTTTAAGGAATCAAAATTTTTTAATTGTCAAAAAAGCAAATAAAAGATCTTTATAGTTTCAATTTCTTTTTTTTACATTTTGTGTTAGACGTTTCTGGGCTCAATGGGGGAGGTTTGAAAGGAAGGCCTTTTTAATATTTTCTTCCCAAAATTTCAATCTTTAAAAAATATTTATCACAAAGATGTTTTTAGTAAAATTGGACGAAAACTTCCAAAGTATTCCGTTCTTCAAAGATCATAATATGTCGATCATAATTATTCGACCTTATTTTTTTGGTCTTATATTGTTCGGAGAGAATAATTTCTAAAAGACATATGATGTTTAAAAGTCGTATTTTTAAACGTATGTTTAATACTTCAAAAATTTTTATCCGATTTTCGGTTTTCAGGGCTTAAACTGTTTGTCTGATATATGTGCAATTCTACCAAACAAGACGCGAAAATGGGGTCCAAAAAGTAAAGGAAAATTTTTTGGGGCTCACCTACCAGACCACATTTTGTTGGTTCTTTGGGGGTTCCAGAATATGAGAAAAATGGTGAACATGCATTATCCGTTGCCAAACTTTTTTGCCGACCAAATTAATCTCGAATATTTTACGCGATTTTTTCACTCCACTTTAAACCTCTGCCATTCACCTCAGGAACGTCCTACATAGAAAGAGCTTTAATTTGCTTTTTTGAACGATACAAAATTTTGATTTCTTCAAAAGTTATAGCAGTTTGAAGTTTAGCGTCGAAATGGCACAAAACTACGTAAATCGATGAAAATTGTCCCTCCTCACTTTAAACGTGTTTTTGTGTCATTTCGACGCTAAACTTCAAACTGCTATAACTTTTGAATGAATCAATATTTTTGATCATTCAAAAAAGAAATTTAAAGCTCTTTCTTTCTAGTTTTAATTTCTTTTTTGAAAAATTATGGAGGACATTCCTGGGCTATATGAATGAAAAAATCACATAAAATATTCGAGGTTAATTTGGTCGGCAAAAAAGTTTGGCAACGGATAATGCATGTTCACTATTTTTCTCATATTCTGGAACCCCCAAAGAACCAACAAAATGTGATGTGGTAGGTGAGCCCCAAAAATTTTTTTTTTATTTTTTGGACCCCATTTTCGTGTCTTGTTTGGTAGAATTGCACATATATAATATTGATAAAGCTATCAAGTTGAAAATAAGAAAAAAAAGTGTTCATAGTATTGATATACTATAATATATAATTATTGATATTTTAAGGGGGCCAGCCTGAGTTAAAGCCTCGAAAAATAGATTTTAGTATAATTAGTCAGGTAATTATTTTTTCAAA
>UXGD01006222.1:0-12891 GCA_900474315.1 Torymus auratus
ACTGTATATAAATATTGTATCAATTATTGTCTTAAATATTGAGGCAAGACAATACAATATCAAGATTAATCTTGCTGTATCGCGAAGCCCTAGGTACACCGAATAACAAACTAACAATATAGTATATCATGATAACAGTAAAAGTGTTCCATTTACCACACAAGAAACTTCTATACGTTCGCAAAAGAGGCACGTCGTTTCTTTCGACCCTGGAGCGACGAAGAAGCGAACCTCATCCTTCTTTTCTAATTAAAGAAACACGGATCTCCTACTACGTGCAAGCTATAAAATCCAAAATGCAAGCCGGCAGCCTCGCTTAAAATTCTATCCTGCTCCGCACCCGATAACAAAAAACCCACCTACTTCCCAATCCATCGAGTCACCCCATAACCCCATACCCATATCGCCGAAACCCCCTCATCTTTGTCCCTCTCACTTCCGCGCATCTCTCTCTTTCCACACCTTCAACGCTACGCTACTGGCAAAAATGTCCTTGTTTTGGCGCGATCAGTGAGCGTCCGCAGGTGCCGACGGCGGCAGCGGCAGCTCTCGTTAGGGCTTCCTCGAAACTCGTCCGACTGGTTACCCGTGTTAAGTGCAAACATGGCTTCCTCTCTTTCTCTCCTATCTCTCTTATAAACTCGCGCGAGAGAAAAAGGCGCGGAAAAGTCTCGCGCGCAATCTCTATGCGGTATATACCTAATGCGCTACAAATTCGACGCGCGCGCGCGAGAGCTAATTATGAGATCGGGATGCTGTGAGAGCAGCGCTGCGCTGCAGCTGCGTTTCCGGGAATCCGCGCCGGCGGCTCATTGCGATGCACGATGCGCGCGCGAAGTGTGTCTGTGTGAGCGCAATGCCCATGTGTGTATAAATGAGAGAGGAGGTATCGCCGCGCGCTCGCTCGCCAGGTGAAAGCCACCGCCGTTGGCGAGTTATCCCCACCCCGCTGTTGCGGGAGCGGACGTGCCGCCGAGCGGTGAGAGGTAAGGAGAGCTAATAAATGTGTACTTAATGTCAACAAAACGATTTTCCCCGGTGACCTGTACACACACACGAGCGCGTGGAACGCGATATTTCTCAAGAGAGATGGGCCTCAACCCCGCCTTTTTTTTGTTTTCACGGGGATTATGGTGTGGGAGTGTGTGTCTGTTAGCTGTTGTTGGCTGATCGGCAGATGCGAGTGAGAGAGGTTGGGATAATGCGCGTGTGTGTGTAGTGTGGATGATAATCGGGTTTGAGGATTAGCGGATAATGGGTGTAGTGGTGATGGATAAGGTGACATGATTGGAAGATGATGTTATATGGTTAGGGATATTTTGTGGAGCGATTTCTGCTTTATTGAATGCTCAATTTTACTGAACGATTATAGATGACAGTTGTTACAGATTGATATACATGAGTCTTTCTGAAGTTCAAGTCTATTCCGGTCTCCTAAAGCTTTATTACATTACTCGTGCAATGTTCTCTTATCCATTACGAAAATAGTCATGCAAAAATTAAATGGAATGTATAAGAATAAACCCGAAACCGGACGTAGGTATAATGAAAATAGTATCTTAACTCAAGGCAGTTAAACGCTTTGTTAAGATTGCCGTGACGCTAAATTTGTTTATAGCGCCGGTTGCGATAGCCAATAATGGGAGTATCTTGTGACGACAATGTAATCGTCGATGAAGACCTCAAGCGAAGAATTCGAGATCAACTTGTAGTATTGTAAATACGGCATACGGGGCGATAATGCGCGTATCTCATGCTCTAATCTCGGAGAGGTTAAAGTTTGCAATCGCTATGAAAACATCGTACACCGCTGATATACATTGCAGGGTAAACTGAATTATGTGTACTTTATCAGTGCAAATAGCAAAGAATATGTCAATTAAAGATAAAACTGCAATTTGCGATAAGCCGCGATCTGCTCTTTAATGGTTGCATTCGGTTTTTATATGCGGGCGATATCGTGCCAGAACAAACATTGTTATCATTGTTGATACCTTCGCGTTGTTCACGGCTAATTTTCCCTAATTGACAGCTGTGTGCTATGTGGATATCCCAGCTGACAAGCATGTCAAGATTTACATTGTATTTGTGTTACAATGGCGATTGATTTTTGGCCCGTGCTGTACGTTTATTTACAACATGAAAATTCATGGAGCAAAATATAGCTGATTGGATTGAATTAAGCGATTAACTAGGACAATAGAGTTGTTGATTCAACTAGACCAATATACTGAAAAATATACGTTAATGCCCACTTATCTCTTCTCCCCCCTTTTCAAACTTGATCCCTCCAAAATACCCACGTAGCACACTCGCTGTAACCCAAACCCGTAACTCCGTGAAAAAACAAACAAAGCTGCAGCTCTCTTACCGTTTGGACTCGTGGGCCCGCCATGAGGGTTGTAGAGGCTGTGAGGATTGTGTGGATGCGGGGGTGGCGGCAACCAGGCGAAGCTCGCCAGCGAGTGCGGGAACCCGGGTGACGTCCAGCTGCCGGGTCCACCCGCGCTCATGTAGGGCCCCGTAGGCCTCTGCACGCCCGGATGAATGGGCTGCGGCACCACGGGACTGGACTTCTCCTCCTTCTCCGGGCGCTTGTCGTTGCTGCATTCATCCGAGTCCATGACGTTGAGGTCCTCGTCGTCGCTGCGCACCTCCTGGTCGTCATCCAGAAGATGATCGTCGGCGCCCTCAAGCGAGCGCTCGGCCGAGTCGGCGCTACGCTCGTCGAATTCGCGTACCGGCCTGAGCGAGGCCGGTGACATAGGTGAGGAGCGGCCACCACCCGTCATTCGTTCGTCTCTTATCACCGTGGTCGCTGTCGTCGTCTCCACACGCTCCTCATCCTGACGCTGCTGAAGTAATTCCCGCCTCAGCTCGCCCAGTCTCGCGGGGGACAGCCTCGTAGCATTCTGGGAGTCTTTAGCGTCCGACGGATGACTGCCGCCTGTTCTACTGAAGTCCTTAGCGACAATCAGGTGCTGCTGCGGTTGCTGGGACAGACGCTGACTGGGCTGGTGCGCGGCGAACGGCCCGATTAGCGTCTGAGGACTCAGCCTAGCCAGCAGCTCCCTACTGGGCATCTGCTGCTGCTGATGGTGGTGCTCGAGGATGAGGTCGCGGTAGCACTTGCTGCTCTCGATCGCTTGGATGCTGGCTTCTATACTGGCCGATGAGGGCGATCTCCGGGTGCCGCTGAGTAGCGAGTCGACGCTGAAGCTTATCTTCCCGCTACGCTGCTTGAGGCTGCTCGAGGCAGTCGGTGCCGGCGATGAACCCTCGACGACCATCTCGTGTTCCTGCTGCTGTGCTTGCTGCTGTTGCTGTTGCTGGCTGTTGTTGCTGCCGGCCTCCTGCTGCTGCATGACGACGATGGCTGGCTCGCTGCTACCACTCATATCCTACGACCGCACGACGTCATCGCTGTGTGGCACTAGGAGCTGCTGCGCCGGCGGCCCGTCGACCGCGGGGTGGCCATCTTGCCAGTCTGCTTTCTGTCCTTCTCTTATTCTCCGGCTCGTTAGCACCTCGGCTCGCTGCAGCTACCGTTTTGCTTGCGCCACACTCACACACGGCACACGTCAGTCCTTCTATCTCCTTCTATTCTGGGCGCCACTGGCCAACGACACGCGTGGGCGCCATTGTCAGGATTAAACGACGGAGGCGAAGGTGAGGGTCGTCCTCAGCTCCGTATCACTATCCTCCCGCATGATTATCGCCGTCGGGGGGCGCAGAGGCCTGTCGCCGTCCTCGTCGTCTGCTATCCGCGCTACTATGCGCGGCGCAGTCGTCTCTCTATGTGTGTACACCAGAGCCAACACGCGATCGATCCGCGCGGCTGAGGGAGAGAGAGAGAGAGAGAGGAGAGAGACGCACACGAAAAAGCGCTGCACCACCAGGGAACGTGTGTGCCGCTACTGGCTGCTGCTACACGCTACTATACGCGCGCGACGTGTGTGTCGCGCGGCGACGGGCTCCGCGATCAGGCTCGGAAACGGCACTGATTACCGGCTGCCGCTGTCGCTGCGCCGCGCTTCGCAGAAGGAGAGGCGACGCGGGATAGCCAGGCGGGCCGCCCCCGCGCGCGCTACGGCAGCCGCGGAGCGGACGGGTTCGCGCGGTAGCGTTCAGGCCACGCCCAGCGGTCCGACGCTAGCCAATGGGCGAGCACGCCTGCCCCCACGAGTGGGGGGCTATCAGGCGCGAGCGCTCGCTGCGCGGAGTGGGGGCCGCTGAGCGCGACGCTGGTTCGGGGAACGTGACGACTCCTAATTGTCTAATTCCCGGGCACAACGCGCCAGCGCGAATTGATTGGCAATCCTGTGCACGCGCGCGCGCTCGCTAGCGAGCGCACCTCTATTGGGAACGGCCTCGTTGTCCGCTTGAATTGATAGCGCGCTCGGAGGGGGAGGGAGGGGGAGGTGTACGAGGAAGCGAACGGGGGATTATTAATATCCGACCAGAGCGCGTCGCGAATTCGATTTATAATGATCGCCATTCAACACGGCGGCAGCTAGAGGGAGAGAGAGAAGGGGAGCTTTTGATGGCGGAATTTCACACGCGCGGGAGGCTGACTTTATACTCGCGCGTTTTAATTTATCCCCGCGCTGCGGCGAGAGGGAGAGAAAGAGAGTAGTTCGCTGCGCTCGATTCGCGAGCGAGGCTTTGAAGTGTCGCGAGGTTTTTAGTGGGGGGTTTTGAAGTTCGTAATGGCGGTGGTTAATGTTGATTGGTAGTAATTTATCGAGCTTTATGGGGTGGAAATTGAATAAGCGGTGTATTACGAAATTTTAGCAGTGTGCATAAAGTTGTATATCTGTAAATATTTTTTTTATACTTTTCTTAGTAATCTATTGAGCAAAATACGAATATCTAAATAATGTTTTTTAAAAATATTGATATTGCGAGATGGCATGGTGGTCGTGAAATCTTTAGAGGATAATTAAAGTGGGAAAGAAATGAGAGTAATACCCGTTAATAATAATGACTAATGATTCTTCTATCTAACTAGATAATAATATATTACATAAGTACTTACTGCGTGAGGCAGTGAGTTCTGGCACGGGTGGTGTTTAAAAAAAAAAAAAAATTGTTGTGTTTTTTTTATTTTTTTTTATTTTTTTTTTATTGTGTGCAAGTAACTCGACTATTTATGTGTTTCGTTCATGTAAAAAATTTGAAAAAAATTCCTTCAAATGTTTAATTTTGAAATATTTCATTTTAATAATGAAAAGAAGAGTTTCGGAAATGACATTTCTATAAACATATATAACTTGTTTGTTATGAAATTGCAAATTATTTTAGAAGAATGGGCCCTGTAGAAGACGAAGATCAGCGGCGAAACGTTAAGTGTTTTATTCGATAAAGTAATCAATTTGAAGATTAACCGACCCGGTTTGGTGTGTGGTCCCAACTTTTTCATTGTAAAAGTTAAAATGAGAACTTTGAAATCAACAAATTCTGGGTGTCCTATATACCCAAACGAAGTTGGATCCACATCCCCAACTGGGTTATTGGACAGGGTTTACCTTTATCGAATTAAACTTTAATATCTAAAAAATGGTTACTTTTTTTACAGGTGGGAAAAATAGCTCTTACGGGTACTCCCCTTTTCAGTCTTGTCCCCAATACCTGTAATAACATTCAAACAACCGGAAATTCGCTACCAAAAAAATTCTACAGCCTCATTATCATCCTTACATACCCAAAATCATTCACCGCCACATCCCTTATCCTCCCCTCCACATCGGAAAAACAATCCCTCGTCAACGTCTGTTGAAATTGATTCTCCTCCCACTCGAGGTTTCCGAAATTGTCCACAGGCACGCGAACACTCGCCCGCCATTTTCTAATCCGATAAGTCGTCGTCATCGTCGACAGCATGAGCAGGTCCTGCGGGACAAGCGACTCGCGCGAGATTATCGAGTGCTTCTATGCAGAGCTGCTTAGCGAAATCTCGTTAGGAATTAGCGCCAACGGGGGGTGAGAACCTCTGACATTGACCCGCCCACGACAGTGCGACAGAGCGGGGTCAGTAGGTCTCCAGGACGATGGCGAGCTTAGTGTTGACGTCGCTCCCAGTTGGTAAACAATGATGATTTTTGAGGATCACAGGGGGAAGTGATGGTTATAATTCGCGCTTTGTAAGGAATATATATTTTTGGTCTCGGAGGTGCGGGATTTTGTGGTGGTTGGGAAAATTGGCGTGGGATTACTGGTCGAAGAATATGAGGTTAAGTTGGTGTGCTTTGCAAGGATTTTTTCAATGCTTAGAATGATTTATGTCTTGTTTTATAAAAAAAAAGTGTCAGCAAGCAGCTGTAACAGAAAATAGAAAAAGTATGTATTCTAAATAGACTTTTTTTCAACAAGATTTCAAATGTTCTTTTTTTTCGTAAGGTATTTACGATGAAAATTTGTAGTATTTTTTCTGGTATTTTATTTAAGTGACAAAATATTAACTAAAATGTACCTAGTACAAAAATTGACTCATTAAACTTCTGTACGTCTACTTGAATAAGAGATGAACAAAATATAACTCTAAAAAATAACTATATAGAAAGACGGTTAACGCACAAAAATTACCGAGATTTTTCATCCCAGTTATGTCTATAGTTTCATACCGCTTTATATCCATTAAACCTGAAAAGACTAGATAATTTTCTAGCAGAGTATAAGAAGTGACTAAATCGGACCAACAATTCAATGCCCGACCATTATACGTTGCCCTACAACATTCACCGACCCCACATACCGTATAATTAAACCATACCCCCACCATATTGTTTTCCAAATCTGTCCTCCATTCTCAAAATCACAAATCTCCTCTATGCCACGCACAAAGCAAAACCCTCATGTTCCTCAATTTCGCCATGAATCATGTAAATCTTTCGCATAGCGCGTCTTTACGAGGCAAGAACTCACGTCCTCGACATTATCATGCAAACACCTCTCAGTCTGCCAATTATTTTATTTGTATATATACCTCTCGGGGTTTGACAAAAAAAAATCCCTAGTGTTTGTGTATATATATATACGCACACGCTCGCGAGGTTTTTCTCCTCCCGAACCGTGCGAAACGACGGCTCTCCGCAGCAGCAGCAGCAGCGCATAAGTGGGCATAAATAGGCGCTCGCGCGCAGTCTATTAAAGCCCGACGCTCCTCTCGGCAGTTAGTGAGTTGGCAATCCAGTTTAGGTACAAAATGGCTGTCGTTTAGCGAGGATTAATGGTCTCGGTGCTCACGCGTGCGCGCGCGCGAGCGAGCGGCAGATGCATTCAGGAGAACGGGAGGACTCCCCTCGCGTTAACCTCATTATGTACACCTATCTAGCTGCGGCCTCCATTATGCTCTTTTTATACACACACGTATATATATATATATATACACTCATATATGAGCTTTCGTATTTGGGAGCGCCGTTTAGCTGGGCGTTTCACGCTCGAGTGGCTCCCCTCTCTCGGACTCCTTTGTGCGCGCAGCACAAGCAGGCACTTCATATATATACACACACGAGGCTACAGTGCGCCGTGCCGTGCGAGTATTATAAAGCGCGCTGACAGAGATTTAGAGTGTATTTAACGTTGAATTAGCGGAGGGACGAGGCGAGCCGGCGGCGGCCATTATTCGCGCCTAATAAGATAGAGCCTAATCGATTGACTCTATCCTGTGTATAACGTCGAGCTTCCGCGAACGATGATGACGATGACGATGGTGATGATGATAATAAAAACTAGCTGCGCGCGCGCGTTACACGCTTGAGGTGGTGGGAAAGTGTCCACCCCCGCGCGCACGCGTCACTCGTGCAGGGCTAATAGCTTTATATGAAGTCGTTAAAGAGGGGGATGGTGCGACGGTTCAAAGGTGCCGGTGTATATACTGCGCGGTTCATGCGATCATGTGTACGTATACTGATTTTACTAAAGACTTGGAGAGCCGTGAATGTGAATCGAATGATACGGTGCGGGTGTTTGATCTGTAAGCATTTTACCAGGAATTATTGTTATTGGTCATGCAGGAGTAGTGTATCGAGGACACTCCCTCATTTTTGGAGAATAATTAGATTGATGTTGTAAAGGTTAAAAAAGAAGTTAGTATAATAGAGTATGGAGATGAATACCTTTTGGTAAAAATGTAAATTTAATTTTTATACAAAAAAAAGTAATAAACCAGGTTTGACTGTCGCCCATAGCTGACGTCGAGTACAATAACAATTGGTGAGTTAAGTACATTTCCAAAGTGTATAATTTTCGGGTTTCTTACCTGCAAAGAGGCTTACAAGTCAGCGACTCATCCGGATCTAATCATTAACTTTACCTTACTTTTAGCTTAGGGTGTATCTTTGACAAGTGGCATAAGAGGATTTTCGCCCGGGCGAAGTCTGCACGCTCTATCCTATTAAATTTTAACCGTCTTTGTAAGTCATTTTCATATACTAACAAGAAATTACACACTTCAAGAGTGTACAAACAATATTTGATGGTTCTTGTAAAGCGCATAAACAACAAATAGAACTGCACGGTGTGGGAGCAAGCCTGGCAATAATGGGATGGTGGTACAGTAATAGATTTATTCATCTACTTGTAGTCTGGAAAAGGTACAAGTAGAATATGTTTTCTTAATTTACCAAATATAAATAATGAAAAAAACTCAAAAAATATATTCTTTTGAATTATCTTCTATATTTTAAACCCAGATTTCCCTTTTCCAAAAAATAATCTCAACTGTTTTAAACACAAAATTATACTTAAATTAAAAAGAAAAAATCATTTGACTCCACCGTAAAAAAACACTTACACCTTTTCTCTCCCCAGTACCCTAACCCAACCCCCGTCCCCTCCACGCTACAACCTCAAGTATATACACACACGTACACTCGACTCCCCGGACCCTCCTGATCCGACTCTGAAATCCTCGCGTCGACTTTTTCCCCTTCACCGCTCGGATATATACTGGCTGGCGCGCGCGTGCGCCCGTAATGTAAGTAATCTCGTTCCACGCACACCCCCGTCCGCATACATATATATATACGTTCGATCCATTCGAAAAGCAAACAAAAGCCTCGCGCCGGCTAATCTGCAAAAACATAAGTCGTGGACGACGACGACGAACGCCTCTACTCCGTCGTCACCTGCGGCGCGTTTAGCGCTTGCTTTGTGCGCGTCTAACGAGCGGCATTGTCTCGTTAAACTGTGGGCTGGCCGAGAATGCATTCGGTCGCGGGCGAGGATGCGGCGGCCTCGGGGAATTCGGATTACGCGAGGTGAGGAGGTTGGATGCTATGGGCGGTGCTGCTGTTGATGCTGCTCTGTGTGGTTAAGCCGTCGCGTGCGGAGGCGAGGTTTTGGAGGCGAGAGGTTGGTGGTGAAAAAAAAAGATTGGATTGGCAGTATAGGTATAATGTTATATTGCCTGGCATAAAAAAATAGTTGGTTGTGATATTGAGAAACATCTTGTTTGAGGAAATTTTTTAAACAAGATATTGTGTTTATATTAATATACGAAAATTAATGATTCATAAACCACTGCAATATAAAATCAAACCGAAGCTGCAAGTATTATCATGAACGTGTATCTGGACTTCGCGTAGGTAAGCGTATAGGAGGCTAACTTCATATTCTGTAATGCACAGTATGTGGCAACGTTAAAATGTAAAAATTTTGTACTGCAAAATGTTTGTCCTAAGCATTATTTATGTATTTCTTCCATGTACAGTCTTAAGCTTGAGACAGAGCAAATATTATAGGTTAAACGAATGTATAAATATTAACAAACCTTTACCCCGGGTAAAAAAAATTATTTTTGGAAAAGTTTTGTTTGACTCAAGTTTGGGAAAACTTATGTAATCAGAGAATGCCAAACTTCGATAGAATGTTTCAAATGGTTTCGCTTAAGTTTGAAAAATTTTTGTGAATAAATTATTCAAGTGCTAGCGACTACCGATAGGTGGCGTATGACAATACTTAAGTAAAAATATCCGGGCCGGGCTATAAGTCAAAGTGCAGGACTAGGGAGGGTGGGTGGAGAAATACTTAAATTTTTTTTTTTAATTGAAAATTTGTTCTTAACATATTAGTACAATTTTACTGTTTAAGCAAACACATCCTACGACTTGTAAAATCTCCTGAAACTTTAGATTAATTTTAATCACATCTATACAACATATATTAGACATGCAAATGTTTATAGTACGCAAGAGAATTCTTCCCTACATACAAAACCATTTGAGCTCCTGGACACTATAAAACTCGTATTATATTTAAGAGACTCTCTTTATGCCCGCATCAGCCGGCCCATAACTTAACCAACAATTTGTGCGAGTTAAGTAAATTATAAAGCGATTCACTACACTGACGCGCGCATGAGGCGCATCACTTCACTCCACAAAAGCCCGCCATCTAGACACACAGGCACTCGACGCTCGCACATAGAGCAACATCACAGACAGAAAAACGTTCTCTCTCTTCTTTCTCTCCCTCTCCCCCCTCATCTCACCTATTATCCAGCCGAAACTGTCAGGCCGGCATTATGCGATCGCTATGAATTTGCTATTAATGATAAATAAACACAATGGGGACGAGAGCGAGAGAGAGAGAGCCGAGCGTCGCGGCTCGTTAAAGAGGGTCGCGCAGCCGTCGTGATTCTTTACGAGCGACACCGGCGCGGAACAATGAGCCACCGCTGCTGCTGCCGCTGCCGCGCGTTTGTTGAATTTGACACGCGCACGCGCTGCGGGTAGGTAAGTGAGTATATATGTGTGTATATGAGAGAAAGAGAGGCTCTTTTGGAGAAAAGGTGACTTTTCGGCAGCGCGGCTGATCGCTTAGACAGATAAGTGTTTTTAAAACAGATTTGAAAAGAGCAATAGGTGTGTTCTCTGGTGCATTGTCGAGTGGAGAGAGAGGTTTTTTTTTGTGCAAGGATATAGTTTCGGCGAAATTTGGGGATGTGAGGGGAGGGTTTGGAATTTTTTTAGGGCGATTGTATTATTGCGGATGGGAAGATGGTGTGGTATTGTTTTAGGAAGATTCTCGGAGAATGGAAGTTTGAGGAAAAATTGAGCATTTTCGTTGTTGCTTCTCGAAATCAAAATCAAAGAATTGAAAGAGACATGTTCAATAAGTTTAAATGGTATGGCTACCAGGGCTGCAGGGGATTCAGGGATCGCAGAGGCCGCAGATGCCTTAAAAACCCTGCTGAAAATAAGGAAGTAGCGAATATAGGTTATAAACCAGCTATCTTCTTAAATGAGGAATGGAGAATAATTCATGTATCAGACGATAAATGTATTATAGAGGAAGGATCAGAGGCATATGTAATTTGAAATAAAACGTCTTAATGAAACAATATCGAAGAAGTTCACTAGGGTTGCACGATATAGCAAGATTAATCTTGATATTGTATTGGCAAAATAACAACATTTTCTAATCGTGATAATTTATCGGAATAATCATAATTCACTAAACTTCGGTAGTTGCTGACGACCATCTACTAACGAGATGTTCGAGTGATAAAGGTTGGAGAGGGCGCATTAACTAAACTCTGATCGGCAGCACATGTATGGCGGGAAAAATCAAATTTCAAATTTGGCATTTGTTTCGTGGATTTGCCGTACAAAAAGTACAAACAATTCTGTACTATTTAAAATATTAAATTTTAACAGCAACTCTATCACACGTTCCCCAAAAAGAAGTAGCATTTCTTCACGTAGATTTTGGTAAACTGCACGACCAAAATTTCTACTATTTTATAAATCTCACACACCCGAACTCATAGACCCACCGTAACCCCAATTTACAAACATGAACCACCCCATTATAAAAAAAACTCCCCCACGTGCTTATCTCTCTTTCCCTCGCGGAGAGATTAAAAAATCCGTTCGTAGCGATCATCCGCAACGCGATAATATATATATCCAGCATCCCTCGCATGCTGCAGGAAACGTCCGCGTCAGCCAGCCGTCCGCGCTTCCGCGTCTACGGAGATTGAGATATGCGATAGCCGCGTGGGCGCAGCAGCGACGTATTATACAAAGGACACGCGCCGTGCTATATCTCGCACTTAGCGGGCAATTTCTATGAGCAGCGCTCGGGCGCGCTCGCTCGCTCTAATTTCCTGTCCTGAATTTCGAACGAGCGCTGAAATTTACACCCCGTAGTCGTTTATCGCGAGGGTGCGGAAAGTGTGAGCGAGAGAGAAGGGGAGTCTTATCAGTGGGTCTTTTCTTCTCGCCAAAGGCGGATGGGATGTGCCAAAGGCATGGAAGGGAGGGGAAGCTGAGTTCTTCGATTTTCTCCCTTGGTGTGGCTGGCCGCCCGAGTCAATTTTCGATGTTGTATAAGGGTAGTGTGTGTGAGAGAGAGGGAGAATGTCGAGGGAGTTGATATGTGGTGGATGCTGTTGTTTTTGTAGGTGATATTTATGGGGTTGTATTTGTGATGGTGAAATTGAGAAGATTTCATCAAGTGATATTTTGATGTCAATGGTTTGGTTAACATAGCGGACATTAAAAGTCAATTTTTGCCGAAAAATTAATAGTTAGGGATATGATGACCATCATTAGATACTGTTGCTATGCAACTATGCAAGTGGTTGAATTAAATATTAGCACTTATAGTAATATGTGCTAAACAAATAATAATTTAAGCATAAACAGATTTTTAAAAATTACACAATTTGTTATTCAGTAGCATAATTTATAAATGTATAATACTATACTCCACTGTACTATAATAATGATTATTTCATTTTACTAGTAAATTACGAAAAGTCATAATTCTGTTCATATGAAATTAGCTAACAAACATTAATTATAAAATTGATGTAATAACACGGTGTGCGTTATTATGTGAATTTATCCCTCGGTTACTTTGAAATGTATTGGTGAAGGA
>UXGD01006223.1:0-12890 GCA_900474315.1 Torymus auratus
GATCCAATGGGCCAATTTTCTTGAGATATCGGAAATTTAATCTCAAATATCCTCTATTTCGTTAAAAAATGATGTCTCTTATGGAGTGTCACATTGCAAATATTTATGATACGAAAACGAACCAGAAATATTATAAAAGTAGACAGTAAAAGCTAAAATTTAAGCTCTGACTCATTAAAAAATATTAATGTTTCAGGATGTTACAAGCGATCAAAGACAGCATAAGAAAATGATGTTTAAAAATTTGTCTTCATTTTAACCGATTAAATGGATCGTATTTTTAACCATTTTCGTACGCTATTATTGATTGATCGTATCTTCCTGAAAAATTAATATTTTTTAATGAACCACGGCTTAAATTTGAGCTTCTACTGTCTATTTTTATAATCTTCTTTGCTCTTTTTCATATCATAAATATTTACAATGTGACACTCAATAGAAGAGACATCGGTTTTGAATGAAATAGAGGATATTTGAGATTAATCTGCTCATATCTCAAGAAAAATGGCGCTTGGGTGAAATTGTCAGCAGTGGGCTTGATTTTTAGGTACGAGAAATCGACTCCCCAATGCCCGGTAAAATCCGTTTCCCGCAGGTTAGACACTCTCCTTGTAAGTGTTAACTTACTATTTAAGTTAATAGACGAGTCCATCATAACGAAATAAATAATCCTTAACGAAATCTATACAAGTAATTTGACAGTAATTTCAGTAACAGCAAATCAGTTAAACGCCCGTAATTACCGTATTATCAATGAACTCATTACACAATCGAATTAACTTGAACAAGATGCAAATTTCGCTGATAATGATACTGCGCAGTGTACACTTTTAGCTTTGCATTTGTAATTCTTTCCAACGACACCCTGTAGTTTGCTGACAATATAATAATCTCGCACTACAAACATACAATTACTTTCTGCCACCGCCTCTTTATTTTCCCCAGACATACGAATTATCTAAAATCGAACCAAACGCCCGGACTTTGGTCCCGGAGAACGACTTTCTGATCTACGTGAGGATCTACTGTCCGTTCAAGTATTCAAGAAGCCAGTACCGAGAACAGATACCGAGCTCGCTGTTGGCGACGTCCAGACTCACGCTCAATAGCATCATAGTGCTGCACGGCTCGCAGACACTGGCTGAGCTGAGGGATAAGATAAGCTGCATCTCGGATCACTCGATATCGACCGAGATGAGCGTAACGCCAGTCCATATTCCGAGGGAAAATGCTAAGGTGAGCTCCTGGAGCGTTGGGTAATAGGGATTTTAATGATTGCCTTTATTTATCTGAGGGAGATCAAAATTCGGTGGTTCGAATTTTGGCGGTATTGGAAAGTCGCTTTTTTAATGTGTTAAGTATAGTTACAGGTTTCAATGGGTATAATATAGTATAGGGGAAAAGACTAGTATAAAAATTAGAATTTTGTAAAACTATTAAGATAAATTTATTCGGCATTTTCAATAAGATTTTAGGGCCGAATGAATCTCAAATCGAGCAGCCCACAGTACGCCTATTTCACCGATCATTTTGATTTTGAAGTATATTATTCTTCTCTTAAAATGATTTTATACCTGTATTTTTTCATTTTTCGATTCTACTAAAATTGCATCCGTTATGGACTATTCAAACTTTTTTTAGAATACTGGCGGAAACACTAATTCTTTTTTCAGCCCTTAGAAGATAATTAAAAAAATTAAGAAATACACGAAACATGCAGTTTTTACTAAAAAAATGCATTTGTCTTAAAAAATGCCATTTTTTGGCTGACATTTTACATATATATCCTTATATCTTATTTTTAACTATGTGTATTTATGATGGTATCATCAGTTATTAGACTCACTGATAGTGTAAAATATTGTTCTAACAAGTAACAGTTCGGACTTCGTCGGACTTTGAGTATAGGTCACGTAAATATAGTTCGGTCTCATTCGAGTAGTTCGAATCGATTCAGAAGATGTGTGAATAGTCCGATCTGGGTTGAATAGTTCGGCGTAAATCAAATAGCCCGATTTCATTCGATCAGTTTGATGCGAATCGAGTAATTCAAGTTCGAAAAAATAGTTCGATACAGCTCAATTACCACATCGAGTCAAGTATTCGTGCACCCAAATTTTTTTTACTATAATAGACATTCCCCTCAATAAAGAACTTACAATTTCAATGAAATACCTTTCACTCAATTTAGTTTTTTATAATACAGCAAAATAATCTTAAAGCTGTAAAATATTAAAAATCATTAACTATTTAAATATTTGGTAAAATTTATTTGTACACATTATCCATCTACATATAATACATTAAATTTAAACCGAAAAAGTTGGGCAAAGTTTAATAAAAAGTTATACACTTTTCTTGTTTTTTACACGTAATAAATGCATTTTCCTTTTCAGCACGTTTATAAATCAGGATTTTTTTTCATCGAAGACACCTTCTATAACGACTTTCGGGACCCCACAAACAAGGACAACAGTAGAATCATAAGAGAGTGGGCAAAATCACAAAATATGGGAACTTACAAAACCGCAAGAATGGAAACAACTACCATGGGTAGCCTCGTTTTGAGATTTGGTCTTCCCTGGGTGTATCAGCATCAGGGCAATTGTGAGCATCTGGTTACTTTTAGTAATGCTAGGTAAGATATTTTATTTCTCCCGATAAACATATATATTACGAGAAAACAGAAAAGCACTCAAAAAGCGGTTGAATGAATCATATTGTTCTTTAAAAGAAAGGCATTTTAAGTTAAATTTTTGTTAGAATGCATATTGTACATATATTTTGAAGAATTATAAAAGAAATATTACTTTTGTAACTGCTAAAAAAGGGAAAATAATACAGACCATCTTAAAAATAAATTGTATACCTAGCGCCAGCGCGTGAGGTTGAGATCTCACCATAGATAGATAGTGATAGATGGTTTCAGAAAGGTTTCTTGTCTTTTACATGTTTCTCTCTGAAAACAAATAAATGAAAATTAAGATATTAGCACCTACAGAAAAAAATAAAAGGAGAAAAGTCATTAATTCATTCCCTATACATTTAGTAAATCAAAATCTCATTTATTCTAGTAGAACAATTATTATTTCCATAAAACCATCCTCCCTTAGACTCGTGAACCCGGCCGACGAGATCAACGTTGCCTGCTACCCTCGCATCGTTCGCATACAGCCGAAAGCCAACGCGTACTGCATGACGTGCGGCAAATTCGGCGCCGACTGGATCATGTTGAACCACAGCCGTTTGCCGCACAATCCCTGCCAACAGTGCGACAACTGCTTCAAGCGCTACAACTACATGAATGGCCGGAAGATCGGCTCGTTTCTAGCCTATCCCTACCCACGCGACAACGATCTGCAGCAGGGACTGGTGGCGATCAGAGAGAAATAAGGAAGAAAAAAAAAGAAAAAAGCTGCAGATCAAGAGGAGTCCGACTAATCGGATTTCGGAGCCGAATTCAGCCGATGGCTTCTTGAAGAGATGATGTTTGATTTATTTAGGATGTTATTGTTTTTGATAGAAAGTTTATTTGATTTGTTTGTAGGATCACATATTTATTCTTTTAAATTGTTGAAATTTTCTTATTAAATTTTATATACTTTTAATAAATAATTTTTATTAATTATATTTTTATACTTTTATATACTTTTATAAAGATGTATTATACAGACATATTTTTACAAATAAATCTTGTTATACGCCATACGTACGTTGTTTTGATATATAAATTTATATAAATTGAAAGTCAATAAATAACAAGGGTCAATGCACCAGTGAATGACTAGTCACCAGCATGTGTCTACTCAGTTTAAAACACAAAAAGGAATTTTTTTCGTATTTTCAAGATTTTCAGCAGTTCTTGTAGAATTTCATGTTCAAAATAAAATATATATTATACCTTAAATTGTCACTCACTGGTTTTTTTTACATATTCTATATTTTTTTAAATTTATTTTACATTTATTTATACATTTTTGCAAAAATAATTGATATTTATTAGAAAGTTCATGTATCGTGGAATCAATATTTACCGCTTATTTTTATTTAATTAATGTATAAATATTAAAAATATCTATTTATAATCGGATGATCTGATCCTAATGTTTTAGGATCAGAAAATACTGCTATTTTATAAGAATATTTTACTAGCGTTAAACAGACCGTTTAAACTGTATAATTCTGCTTGTGTTTTTCATCAAATCGAATCGTAATTCGTTACTGTATCATCAAATTGGGCCTGTATTAAAATCATAATAGATAAATAAATAAATAAATAATCGGACAAACCCTTAACTGGTCATACACTGGTGCATTGCCCCTACAAAGTCTTATTTTAAATTAAAAATTTTTTAATTTTATTTTTTGTCACAAATTTCGCGGTAAGCACGACTTTTGGTGCGAAGTTGGTCATAAGTAGTTCATTTCGATACATCGAATTTTCCGCTTACAAATACAAATGGCTCCAATAGTCCAATAGCAATTTGTGACCATTTTCACGTTGGCAGTGTCACACGTGTTTATGTGTCGTGGGTCGCCTAACCTGTCTTTGCGGTCGCAAAGGATTATTTCAACTATATGCTTATTTATTTTTAACAAAAAGAAAAAATAAAAAAGGTAAAGTATTTAAAAGTTTTAGTAATTATTATATTATTTTTATGGAGGGCGCGCATAGTGCACGGTATACGGTACAATGTTAAATCACAAATTGTATCCCGTGTACGGAACATGGTACACAGTTTCAGGATGATTGATTAAAGAAATAATACTCCCTCATCTGTGGATTATTATAATTTCCACACAAGAGGGAGTATTATTTATTTAGTCAATTTAGTCAATATATGCCGCGTGCATCCATAGTTGAGTATCGTGTTCGAAATAGAGCTGCAAACACGACTCGTGGTAAACCGTGTCCCGTGCACGCATTCCGTACACGGGAAACAATATGTTACTTATATCGTGAAAATGGGTTCACTATTTCATTTTGATGTCATAAATAAATAAAATATAACAATGTAAGTACACACGGATGTGAAAGGCAAATACTTTCTGAACCGAAAAAAACTATTGTGATACAAAATTTGTATTTTTCATTCGATTTTAATGTTTAAATTCTCCATCCAGGCTTATATTATGAAATAATTAATATATATGAAGCAACATGTAATTGTTTACAGTACAATACAGTGTAAACTTGAAGTTTAATTATTTTGCTTAAACTGTAAACAATTACATGTTGCTTAATATATATATTAATATCGGTTGGTGGAACGAATACACTCCCATATTCTTCAGCTCCCTTGTTTTTTTAAATAATTTAAACTTTAAATTTTAATTCTAGTTTGATTAATAATTAAATTTAATTTTCTTGTAGCCAAAATGCCGACGACACACTCAACACAGAAGGCTCCTCGGAAGCAGGGCTTCAATCGCTCTGGCCACAGCATGAATCCTGAAAGATCTACAGAGGGTCTTAAGGGAGTAGCAAAGGCCAGAACAAAAGGAACAATTAAACGGCTGCAGATGTATCGTAATTCGAAGGCAAAGCGTAACAGGGTTGGAAAAATTCTTACTCCTGCTCCCTTTCAAGGATGGAATAAATCAGGAACTGTTTCAAGAGTGGAACCTTCTCCAAGATGGTTTGGAAATTCTAGGGTAATTTCACAAAATGCACTGCAAAAATTTCAGAAGGAACTTGGTGCAGTTAAAAAAGACCCTTATCAAGTTATTATGAAACCTTCTACATTACCTGTAACATTATTAAACGAAAAAGCAAAAAATGCTAAAGTACACATATTGGAGACCGAAAGCTATGACAGAGTATTTGGTCCTAAAAAGCAAAGAAAACGACCAAATTTGGCAGTGTCTTCATATGATGAATTAACACAAAAAGCAGATGAAAAAATAGAAGTTTATGACAAAGAAAAGGACGAAAAAGATCATGATTTAGTAAGACCAGATGAAGGTGTTAAGGATGCCCAAAGAGACTGGGTTATGGCTGCTGGACAAAGTAGAAGAATTTGGAATGAATTGTACAAAGTTATAGATTCTTCAGATTTGGTTTTACAAGTTTTGGATGCAAGAGATCCAATGGGAACTCGTTCACCTCATGTAGAAAAATACCTTAAAAATGAAAAAGCTCACAAGCATTTAATTTTTGTTTTGAACAAGGTAGATCTTGTTCCTACATGGGTTACTCAAAGATGGGTTGCAATTCTCAGTGCTGAGTATCCAACAATTGCTTTTCATGCTTCATTGACACATCCATTTGGAAAAGGTTCTTTAATTAATCTGTTACGTCAATTTGCAAAGTTGCATGTTGATAAAAAACAAATCAGTGTTGGTTTAATTGGATATCCAAATACAGGAAAAAGTTCAATAATTAATACTCTTAGGTCTAAAAAAGTGTGCAAAGTAGCTCCAATAGCAGGTGAAACAAAAGTATGGCAGTATGTTACCCTTATGAGAAGAATTTACTTAATTGATTGCCCGGGAATAGTCTATCCTTCAGCAGAAACAGATACAGAGAAGGTTTTGAAAGGTGTAGTGAGAGTTGAACTGATTCAGAATCCTGAAGACTACATCGAAACTGTTTTGCAGAGAGTGAAACAAGAGTACATGATAAAAACTTACAAAATTCCTGAATGGACTGATCACGTAGATTTCTTAGAGAAACTTGCTCGCAGATCTGGCAAGCTATTAAAGAAAGGAGAACCAGACATAAGTCAAGTGGCCCGTATGGTATTGAACGATTGGCAGCGTGGTAAGTTACCATTTTATGTTGCTCCTGCTGGATTCGAAGAACCACTTTCAAAAGAAACTGCACATGAAGAAGTTGCTACTAGTAATGCTGAAACAGTATCTGAGAATACTGAAAAAGATTTGAGTTCCAAAGTGGAATCACAAAAATCTGCTGTAGGTGTGATTCAAGACTTTAGAAAAATCAGGGTAGGTTTGCCATACTCGAAGGATGATATGAGAACAGATTTGATTATGCCACTGGATACGTCTTTAAGTGAAAATAATACAAGCAGAAACACAAGTCGCTGTACATCTATTGCCACTGACTCTTGTGGGGAAGATTCAGAAGAAGAGGAAGATGGAGACGAAAATTCTGTAAATAAGGAAAATGGAAATGATAGTATTAATAATGAATCTGTAAACACATCAAAAGATGGAGATGATGAAAGTGATTTATATTCAGACTCAGAGGAAATTAAACTTCCTCTCGAAAAAGACACTTTGCTCCAAAGCGCATATGATGAAGTTGAAGACGAACCTATGGATTCCAGTGACAGTGATGATGAAAAGCCAGCCAAGAAGAAAGCAGTCTCAACAAGTGGTTCTTTCAATGTATCAGATTTGGGCAAAGAACAGAAAAAACTTACAGCAAAACAGAAGAGAGCAATAGAGAGAGCAAACAAGAGAAAGAAGATTGGAAGCAACTTCTATGAAGTGTCCAATGTCAAGAACAGAAATCGAAATCGAAAGGTACCTAAGATAAAGAAGACTTAAGATTGTTAGGTTTAACATTTTGTAAATAATATTTATATAAATAAATTTTGTTAATATTCATCCATACTCTCAATTATTTATTTTCCAATATTTATGCATTCTCATTTATTCCATCTCATTAAAAAAAAATATAAAATTTATTACTTGACAAAGGAAAAAATAACTTCGCTAACACCGTCCATTAGAATTCCTCAGACGAAAGTTGCCATTGACCTATAGAGTTAGAGAGAGTTTTAATGGAGAAATGAACGGCCGCGGCTACACATCATCTACGGCGCATCTTTTATCTTTTTTCCCTCCCACCTAACCTTCCTTTTCGGGCACTATACACGCCTACGTATCCGCGCACCGCCATATATCTACACTATACCCATTAGCACATCAGAGCTCGGATAAAGTAAACGCCGCGCGGAATGTAACACGCTGCACGCAGCTCCGGGACGACGCATTCTTCTCTCTAAGGTGCTACGTGCTACCAGTGTTGACAAAAAAAAAATAGTTCGCGGTCGACCGAGCAAAAGTGTTACACGCGCAACTATTCAGCATTAAGAATTTACAGTGTATAACAGTATAAATCCGCCTTTTTTGAAAACCGATCATAATAAAAAAAAAAAAAAAAAAAACGTAGAACAAATCGTCAATTCGGAACAAGTGCGTGTATGCGCGAAAAGTAAAAGAAAACAATGATGAGTACCATGCCGACGAAGCTCCCGAACAACAACAACACTGTCGATAGCGGCTCGGCTAAGTTGGACGCTCACGATTTACAGTTACTCCTGCGACCGCGACTGGGCGATCAGCTCGTCGTTTTGAAGACGCACGTCTCCTCATTTCTGCCCCCCGGCGAGAACTTCGCCTGCTCCATCTTCAAGGTCGACGCTACTGTGAAACACGCTGACAATGAGCCCGAGGAGACACTTCACCTCATTGCCAAAACCTTTCCCCTGGCCAGGAACATGCTCGAGGTCTTCGACTACTCCAAGTTCTTCAAAAAGGAGATATTCTTCTACGAGAAGATCACCAAGATGTACAACGAGCTGGAGAGAGAGTTCGGGGTGCAGGAGCTGCTGGACATCGCGCCCAAGCTGTACGGTGCTGGGAGTACAAGTACTAAGGGCGCCGAGAAGAATAAAGTCGACGAGAGCGTGGTCATACTTATGGAGAACTTGAAGACGAGCGGTTATTATATGCTGGATAAAATCGAAGGTAATTTGGTGTGTCTGGAGCAATTCTATAAGGAAAATCTAAAAGAAATGCGGGAGTAAAAAAAAAAAAAAAATTTGCTGACGGCCGGCGCACGTATACCAAATCAGGTTTTTTTGGTTCGCTGAATCTGGACACCATCATGAATATATTAAAATCACTGCGAACTGCTGTAGCAGAATGCGTTCTCAAATATAACAGATTTATAGCGGGAAGAAGCCAAGTTCCAATAAATTAGCAGAACGTTGCGACGCTGAAAATTTTTTGTTCGTTTTTTTTTTTTTTTTTTTTATATATTTTTCTTTTTTTTTACCGATTTAATTAATATTGTTCGATTAGGCAACAAAATATGGATGGGAAATTACAAGTAGCTTAACAGTAAGGTGTGATTTTTATCCGATTTTTCTAACAGAACTCGAAAGTTAAAAAAAAAAGATGAGTATTTTTTTCATATTAAAATAATATGCACAACCTAATAAACAGAAGATAAAAATGACGAAACTGAACCGCTACAATACATAAAATAACAATAATATTGAAAAATATTTGTTATGTTAGCTGTCGGAATATTGCATATCGATGTTCTTATTATCTGCTTTTATCATTTTCTTTAATAACTGAATAACTCGTTCTGTTTATTTCATTTCGTCACAATTAGAAGTCGCACATATACCTACACTTAAATAGTAGATTATGCACCTAGGGAGGGAAAGTGCTCCCGTGATGCATATACTAATTTTCTCCACGAGGAGCATAAAATGCATAGGCTGTTTTTCATCCGCAGGGCGTACCGCATGCGGACACTAAGTAAACACTTTACGCGCCGTATGGAGAAAAAGAATATATAACTATAAGAGAGGGCCGCAAGCTTTCATTTACCTTTTACAGAATGAAAGTAGAATTCCCTGAAAATTCACGTGAGTTCAAAGATAAGTGTAATTTTACATTTGTACAGTATTTTATATATTTTCTGTATATCTTATGCTCTGTTTTAAACTCGCGTAATTTTTTAATGAATCAACATTTTTTCATTCTGTACAAAGGGAATGAAAAATTTTTATTTACTTTTGGTAACACAGACCCACAGTTGTTTAAGATTTCCCGGACCATTCCTCATATGAGCGTTATGGACTTTTGTCGTATTTTTTTTTTTTTTTTGGGGGGGGGGGGGTGATGTATTCATAATTGGCGCTGATGATCGGTGCTTTCGATTCAAGGTATTTGCTCATGAGAACCGGTTTGAGCGATTTAGGTTTGGTGCAGGCATATAGTAAAATTACGCGATTGATCAATCATGGATTCGGAGAATTTTTAAGGAAATTGTGAATTTTTTGGTTGTTAGATTTTTTTTATGGGCGCGTTTTTTCGTTCAGAAACGTTTTGTATTGTGATATTTGGTCGAAAAAAAAATTCCTTATGGTGTAGGTATTCAAGGATATAGCTCTGGAAGTGCAATTCGTCAAGCGTGCGAATTTTATAGAAAACATTCGAGAATTACAAAGAAATAAAGTTTTATGTAGGATTATAGTTCTCGGAATGAACGTTATGCCATTTATATATGAGTCACGTATTAAAAAATCAATGAGATCGTAAAGATATACTTATCATTCAAGAATAAATGAAAATTACAAAGTTTATAAAATTATTAATCGGTTCGACGATAGATAACATATAGAGATGTAAACGTTATCTGTATCTTCTATTTGTGTAAAAGCATCAATATGAAAATATTGAATATTTGTATATTTGTACAAGTTGTAAATTAAACATAACATTATCAAGTAGTATTCAATTAAGGGATGCAAACAGTTCTGCCATTCATTACAATTTTCTAATAATGGGCATTGTAAAACGATACTTAGGTACGCTATTTTCACTAAAAAGTTTTTACAATACGCTATATTATAAGGAATAGTAATCTGTACAACTTTTTTGCTACCGTACCTCAAATTGCAATGTCATATAAGTACTTAACAACAGTTTCTCATTTCGAAGATGCGTAATTGGTTATTTTTATACGACTGAACTATACATATATATAGCATTGGGAAACGGCCAACTCGCTCAGATCTTGCGAATTCATGCTCATACGTTTTATCACTCTGTAATAACGAAAATTATACAAGTTCGTCGTGTTGACGTTAATTTGCAACGTTTATAGAATCGCAAAAGATATATACCATGGGCTTAGTCACTCTTGTCGTAACATTGCCCGGAAGCTCAATCATGAGATATATGTTGATCTAGGTAGAGCGGATAAAATCGCTTTATCGTAAATTAGGCGCGCAGCGAAAAGTTTATTTTGCAATATGATAAAAGTTTGATAAATCTTATTTTATTACGGCAATCTGTTTCATTCATTTCGCATACTTACTTTATTGTATTTCAGACTGAAATGCGTGTGTTATACAAACAAAACAAATGCATACTGTTTAGCTTCGTATAAAGTCTGAAAGCTTTTTATTTGGACAATTGTTAAGGTTGTCTGTTATTTTACATTTTTTAGCAGTTACAAAGATAATATTTCTTTTATAATTCTTCAAAATATATGTACAATATGCATTCTAAAAAAATTTAACTTAAGGTTGTATTGTATTATTTATCTCTTTCTGTTTAATATGATTATAAAAATACACCAGACAATTTTTGAAGTATTTCAACTTTTAAAGATTATATGTCTTTATAAATTTTTTATTTCATTCAAAATAATGGCGCATCTTCAAATTTTATTCAATTCTTATTTTTTTTTATCTTATATTATTCGGAGAAGAATTCCTAACAAATCGCGGAACTCAGAAATATAAAACATTTTTTCTGTTTCAAATAATTAAACATTTTCAAAAGTACAGTGAACTTAAAAAGTGATCCCTTTTTTGGAAAACCTAAGTTTAGTCAAAACATGTTTTTTTTTATTTCTAAATTCCGCGATCTGTTAGGAATTCTTCTCCGAACAATATAAGACCAAAAAAATAAGAATTGAATAAAATTTGAAGATGCGGCATTATTTTGAATAAAATAAAAAATGTATTAAGACATATAATTTTTAAAAGTTGAAATACTTCACAAATTTTCGTCCGATTTTCGGTTTTACAGGCTTAAACTATTTGTCTGGGCGTGCCTTGATAAAGCTGTTAACTCCAAAATAAGTAAAAAATCGTTCATAGTAAATTATTGATATTTTAAGTAATGGACTAACTTTTGACGTGGACGATATAGTCAATACAACCTTAATAAGCTTCAATTTTTTTTCCTTCGCTTGGGCTACAAACTCACACTTGTGCAAAAATCATTTTTATCGCTCTAGTATCGAAAAGTACTATACCTATTAAGTCTTTATCGATAAAATTGTTGTGTTTCTTTTTTTTTTGTTTACTTTATTATTTTCACAAAAGTTAAATTTATTTTAAATTGAAAATTAAATCATACGTAATATGATCCATTAACGTTTGTATTTTGTCCAAGTGATTGCATTAAAGGGGTTTTACACTTTTTTACGAGATTACACTTATCACTTATCGATTTGCTGCATCATTATTGAGTTGTAAGTTCTTGCATGAACGCTGGCAATTTATATAAAACCCGATTTGATCGAGGCTTAAAAAGTTATTTCGTAATTGATTTTTAATTATTATAGCTATACGCGTCTGAAAATATTTCTTTATGCAAGTGGAAGCACATGCGATTGATAAATCTAATATTTTTCATTTTTTAGAAATTATGTAAAACTTATAATGTTACATAGAATTTTTATTTTTGGATACGGATGCTATTTTTTACCATACCTGCATCAAGTCTTTTAATAATTATCAACCACGCATAATCAGATATTTATCAGATAATTGCTTTGATATCCTAAATTAAAAATGTAAAATCGTAATATTATCAACGGCGAGTCAATAAAGTAATTTTTAAGCCTTATAATCTGTAGTAACTGAATCGCAAGTAAATCAGATCAAATCAATTTTCCGTTTATCTACGATATGGGTCATTTGCAAAAAATATAGCAACTATTTTTCGGTGAGTACCGTCATTCTTGAATTTAAAAAAATGCATTAACTTCCTGTAATTACAATTTTTTATTAGTTCTTCATAAACTATCTATTAGTGATATGAAAGTAAGTAATAAGTATTTTATGAGAAACTTATAAAAAATTGAAATTACAGGACGTTTA
>UXGD01006224.1:0-12889 GCA_900474315.1 Torymus auratus
GGTTTATTCCGTGTGAGAAGTCGGCGGGGAAACGGTGCGGTGGATTAGGTTAAACAATTAATGAAATGTAAAAAAAGGGCGAAGTCCTTTTTTACACAGAAGTATTTTTCCGTGTGCTTCTTCAGCTTTTTATTTTCCCTATATAATTGTTTAATTACTTATCGGTTATTTAGTTCTTTAAGTTTCAGCCATTTACTAACAAGGGGAACACTAGGGATACGGGTCCTGGATTTTTCTGCTCTTGCAGGAACCACTTTCTTTTAACAAGTAATGAGATACGTGTCTGAGAGTTTTTTTGAATGGGCACTTTTTCTCTTCTGCCTGAGTAATGTCAATGGCATTATACAGTGTAACGTGAAAAATCCTTAAAAATACTAAAAATTAAATGATCGCATGGCCTGTAGAAAAAAAAGTAGGGCCCAATTCAGAAAAACCCTGAGACACGTGTCTCATTATTTGTTAAAAGGAAGTATTCCAGCAAGAGTAGGAAAATTCAGGACCCGCATCCCTGGTGTGTCCCTTCTAAGTAACAGCAAAATTTAAATAAGGGAACGTCACCAATTAATATTGCATACCTCTCCCAACTCCTATTTGCAAAAAGACTTTTAATTAATTTCTTTAAACCTTAAACCCAAAATTGAATTTCCCTGCAACCCTACAATGCCAACTTAAACATCCACAAGACATTGCATTCACCGTGGAATCTTTTATACGCGCCATTTCACAGAAATAACCCTCGCAACCTCCCTCCTCCTTCCTCACCCCCGATCACCAGCGGCGCTGGTTTCCTCAAAAAGACATCCATCCATCCATCCGACACGGCGCAACCTGCCAGCAGCTCTCGCGCGCTGATTGGAACCTCGCCCCATCGCGGCGCCGGAAATTCGGTTCATTACCTATATATGTATACCATCGTACATATCGATCGCCCGCTGAAGACCAGAAAATTCCCGCGACTGAGACGAACACGTCGTAGTCGTCATTGTATTTCTTCTCGTGTATGCCGCGCTCATTATATCCGAAACAATGAGCGGTGCGGAATTCCGTGGAGGAGTATAGAGAGAAGCTCGCGCGGCGAAAGAAGGTAAGTACGGGCGCGTAAGCTCATTACCCGGCTGGCGTTAACGTATGGCCTCGTTAGCGGGACCTTCCGCTATTATTGGGAGGCGGTTTGCAAGCGAGTTCCCGCGGAAGAGGTGTTGCGGGTAATGGATTGTTCTATTTCTTGAAGAGGAGGAGAGATTAACTCTTGCAAATTGATTATTACGCTGTGTTGATTGTGTTTTGAGGAGAAGGAGAGGTCTAAGTGGTTGGGTAAATTTTTTCCTCGTTAAGGTAATCGTGTATCTTTATAGTATACGAGGTGACTTAAATGATTTAATTTTGAAATTCTATATTGAATGAATAGAAATCGATATTCGTTAAGGGAATTTTTCACGTCCGTTGAATATTCACCTTGGAGTTTTAAAACTGTGCGACTATGACCGAGCACTTTAATATTAAACTTTATCGAGGAGTCTGTTTAATGGATAGACTGGTACAGTTCTGAAACTATCCAGAGGGATCGTTGATCAATACGTTATTAAACTTTTATCGTGAAACGTTCTAAATTGATATTAGTGTCGAACAAGTATATTTTTAAATTTAAACATCTATTACAGGGTAATTCTTAACGGAACTTACTAAACTTTTGAAACCAAAAGAATTTCCTAGATTTCTATTCAATCTATTTCTGAAATTGTTTCAAGCACACAGTTATCAAAAAGAAGAAGAAGAAAAGGTAAAAATCTCGTGTCTCACGCCGGTCGGTCCCTTTATTTTTCCTCGTATACCCGTGTAATACGGCCGTGTTTCCGACGTATACTCTCGAACGCAGACTGGCTCCCTGCCGTCCCACTGTCCGCCCTCCTCGCACGTCCTGAGATAAGAGCCTTCCAATCTGAAGCTTCTTCTGCACCTTATGTGGCACTTTGCTCCTACGGGATAATCCAAAGCTCCCGATGGATGTCCCGGGCATCTCATCTGTAGACATACACATATAGGACGCACATCCGTTTTATAAATGTGCGAAAACTTTCAGAGAAGAAATATGAGGGATCACCGTTATTATCGATGTAATGGACTGGAGAAGTGTCTCTTTTATTTTTCGTGATTTGTAACCTTTTGGAATGTGTATATTTATGAAAGATGTAAAATTTTACGAGTTGAGTGCTACAATTGAACAAGGATAATTGAATATCGTAACGCAATAAATAATATTTCATTGCCAAATAATTTTTTTATATTTTGTTTGAGAATGCAACAAATGTAATAAATGTTTTTCATTTTAGCATTAAACCCATCACACTCTAACTCACCGAATGAAAATAAAAATAAAATAAATAAACTCCCCCTCATAAATTCTTATCAGTGAAATAAAATCCCCCTCACAAAAGATTAATCAACAAATCTAATAAAGAGATAAAGGAAATTCCATTACGCAATGAAAGAACCATATTTCACAAAAGGAAAAAGAAAAAAAAAACGCTGCAGCGTAGCATCAGACGAAATTCTTTCTTACCTCGCCGTAAGTGGGCGTCGGGAACGCCGGGCATCGCGAGCTCTTCGAGACGCAGGTTCTCTCGTCCGCGGCGAGCACTAAATCGTCTGCGCAGACACAATAGTAACTTCCGGGCGTGTTGATGCAGTCGCCGTTGCAGCCGCCGTTGCGGTAGAGGCACTCGTTAATGTCCAGACACTGGCTCGTGTTCCTACAGCAGCAAACCAAGAGAAATAAATTTTTTGACAAATGGACGCACAAAGCGCCGCGTAATTACCTTCGATTTGCGTAGAATCCGGAATAGCAGGAGCAGGCGTAAGAGCCGAGGCCGTTGATGCAAATCTGCTCGCACCTACCGTTATCCCGCTGGCATTCGTCAATGTCTGCAAGGGAAATTTGTTAGCGCGCGAGCGCGCACGCTTTAGTCATTAGTTTTATGTCGACTATAGGCATTTTTACGTTACAAATACATACCCACACAGCCAGTCGAGTCTGCCTTGAAGCCAGCGTTGCAGCCGCAGCGGTAGGAGCCCGGAGTGTTAACACATCCGCCTTCACAGTAAACGTTACCTTGCGCACACTCGTCTATATCTGTAAAATTAAAAGAATTACTTTCGTTAAGTATTATACGCGACGCATTATTAACGTGACGAATAGGGCTGGTGTACTTTCGAGAGACTACTCACCAACGCAAACGTTATTCCTCATCTCGTAGCCAGGCCTGCACCTACACTCATGCGAGCCGTGCGTATTGACGCAGTCGTGCTCACAGCCATGACTCCCCTCCGAGCATTCGTCAACGTCGACGCAGCTCGAGCTGTTCGATTCCAGTCTGCGGAAGCCGTCGCGGCACGAGCACACAGCTCTGCCCCCATCCACCCGGCAAATGTGTTCGCAGCCCCCGTTGTTTCTCGTGGAGCAAGGATTATCCGAGTAGCACTGTCGACCGTCGCTGTGTAGCCTATGGCTGTCAGGACAGTCACACCTGTACGATCCAGCCTCGTTGCGGCAGTGATGGGAACAGCCGCCGTTGTTGGCCAAACACTCGTCGATATCCTCGCACGTTCGATTGTTCGTTCCCAGCTCGTATCCCGTGGGACATTCGCACTCGAAGTTGCCTTTGGTGTTGCGGCAAGTATGGGAACATCCGCCGTTCTCGCTAGCGCACTCGTTGATGTCCTCGCAGATGTTGGCGTCAAGGTCGAGCTCAAAGCCCTCGGAGCAGTGGCAGATGAAGCCACCCTCGATGTTTTCGCAGAGGTCCGGACAGTTGCCGTTATCCACCTGGCACTCGTCGATGTCGATGCAGGTTCTCTCGTCCGCGTCAAGGTACATACCTAGCGGACACGTACACTTGATGCCATTGGCGTAGTTGTAGCAAGTGTGAGAACAGCCACCGTTGTGGGGTTTGCAGTGGTCAGCGGCAATGCAGGTTTTCGAATCGTTTGCCCAAATGTGGCCGTCAGGACAGATACACTTGTAGGAACCTAAGGTATTCAGACATTCAAAGAAACAGATGCCTGGCGTGCTTTCGCACTCGTTTATGTCGATACAGGATTTTTCATCGTCGTCGAGTTTGTAGCCTTCGGGACAGTAGCAGTGGTAGCTACCAAGGGTATTGTTGCAGAATTTTGAACATCCTCCATTATCGTGAGCGCATTCGTTAACATCAATACATGTTGAATTATCGGAATGCAAGTAATGGCCTTCGCGACATGAACACAGGTAGCTTCCAAGAAGGTTCAAACAATTGTGAGAGCAGTTGTGAGTCGATACGAGGCATTCGTCAATGTCCACGCAAGTTTTCTTATCGTCCGGTAAAAGAATATAACCTTTTGGGCATTCACAATAGTAACTACCTTCCAAATTTATACATTTATGAGAACATCCGGTCTGAACGTCGTTTTCAAACTCTTCACACTCATTAATATCTTCACAGGTTTTGGAATCAGATTGGAGACTAAAACCTGCTGGACAGGAACATAGAACAGAGTCGGTATTTACGTCGACGTTGCAATAATGCGAACAGTTTCCATTGTTGACTGAACATGCTTTAGATTCTGTGCAAGTAACATTATCGCTCGTTAGAGCATTGCCAGAAAAGCATGAACAGTGGAAACTACCAACTGTGTTGACACAAATTTGAGAACAATTTCCATTATCAATGAAACATTCATTAATATCGTCGCATAATGTGCTATCCAGAGAATTCACCGTGAATCCAGGATTACACGTACATTCGTAACTGCCGTAGGTATTTATACAACCATGAGTACAGTTATCCTTACTTTCCAAACATTCATCAATATCAATACAAGTTGCATTATTGTAACCTAATCTCATTCCATCTGGACATCTACAAACAACTGCATCGTCCTTCATTTCACAGTAATGGCTACAACCTCCATTATTCTTCGAGCATGCATTCTCTGTAATGCATGTAACTTCGTCTTCATCTAAAATCATTCCACTTGGACAGGTGCAGTTTGTATTTCCATTTTCGTAATGACAGTAATGTGAACAACCACCATTTTCAATAAGGCACTCATTCACTTCGACGCAAGTCCTTTTATTTTCTAACAGGTGCTGATTTGGCGGACATTTGCATTGCATACCCCCTTCGATATTTTCGCACTCGTGAGAGCAACCACCATTATTATTCAAACATTCATTGATATCTTGACATGTTTTTTGATCATGACCAAGTTCATAGCCTTCTGGACAGTGACAATTATTTTTACCATCTACTATGAAGCACTCGTGGGAACAATCATGAGCTCCCTCGCAAAGTTTCATTTGTATACAACTTCTATTATCTTTGTCCAAAATATAGTTTTCAGGACAATAACACGAATATCCACCAACGTAATTTCGGCAATAGTAAGTGCATTCGTGTAAATTTGTAGAACACTCGTCTACATCACTACAAGTGCGTTGGTCTTCGTTAAGTTTATACCCATCTGAACAAGAGCATATAAAACTACCGAGAGTATTAAAGCATCCATCTGAACATTCATCTAATCCTAAAGAACATTCATTGACATCTTGGCAGGTTGAGTGGTCGTGTAATAATTCATATCCTGCGTTACATTCACACTTAAAAGAACCTTCAATATTTACACAACTATGAGAACATGTATGAGTACCTTCAGTACATTCATTTACATCCCTACACGTCTTCTCATTCTCTGATAATTCAAAACCTTCTGGACAACCACAACGGATTTTTTGCCCATCTCTTTCACAAGTATGTGAACATCCATGTTGTTTTGAACAGTAATTTTCATCTAAAACGCATGTTCTTGAATCTTCGGACAAAGCCCATTTTAATGGACAAACACACTCATAGCTGCCTTCTTTATTTACACATTCATGGCTACAACCGTGAATTTTATAATAACATTCATCAATATCTTTGCATCCAAAGCCATTGATTTCTAGCTCATAACCACTATAACATTCACATTTAAAACTTCCATTTTCTTGGATACAATTATGAGCACACGAAGCATTTGCGCACGGATCTGAGAATATACATGTGTAACCATTTCTATCGAGTATCAAACCTTCTGGACAATCACAGCGATAAGATCCATGCAAATTAAAACAAGCATGAGAACATTGATGTTCTTCTTCAAGGCACTCATTAATATCTTCGCACTGTCCATCTTTTCCCGATTTCAAACCCATGGGGCATGACTTTTCATCATCGCATGTAAGGCCATCATCTAAAAGTTTTACGTTACCGGGGCAAGCGCATTTATAACTTCCTGGAGTATTTATACAATCATGTGAGCAGTCATGTTCATCTTCTTTGCACTCGTCGAAGTCTTCACACGTTCTACCGTCTTTCTGCAGCATAAAGCCATTAGGACACTGGCAGTGGTACATATCACCTTGTTTAATACAATTATCAGAACAATTTAGTACTTCGCAGGATATCGATTGTGTACATGTTTTGAGGTTTTCCGTAAGTGACATACCAATTGGACATGAACACGAATAAGTACCGTTTTCGTTATGGCAACTATGAGAACATTCATGAATTCCACGCGCACACTCGTTAATATCTTCACAGCTCCTTCCATCGTCGCCTAAAATAAAGCCAGAAGGACAGTCACAGCGGTAAGAACCGAGAGTATTTGTGCATTTGTGTGCGCAAAAATCATTTTTATTGGCACATTCGTCGATATCCTCGCAGGTTCTACCATCTTGTGTGAGGAACCAGCCCATTGGGCAAATACACTTGTAACTTCCGATTTCGTTAACGCATTCTTCACTGCATCCATGATTTCCTCTCAAGCATTCATTAATATCAACACACGTAATACTATCAGTCGCTAATTCATAACCACTAGAGCAAACACAACGCGGTCCGTCGGCGGTATCTAAGCACTCATGAGAACAACGAGTCCGTAAATTGGCACAGGTATTTATAACTTTAACTGATTCACAAGTAGAGTTATCAGTTTTTAAGGTAAGTCCTTGTGGGCAGGAGCACATATAAGAACCGTCGGTATTGGTACAAATATGTGAACAGGGTTTTGGATCTCTTGAACACTCGTCGACATCTAAACAGGTTGCAGAATCGTCGGCCAACTTGTATCCAGGATCGCAGTGGCAGAAATAACTACCCTCTGTATTTGTACACCTATGGTCACATCCCTGACTATCTTCATCCTCCTCTTCACATTCATTAACATCTGCAAATAATCAATGGGTCAGTAATTAATGACTAATAATTATTTTGAACTCAAACTGCTCGTTGTATTCATTTATGAAATTCAAAATAATATATGAAAACTGACGTATTTTGAAATTCTCCTTTAATTATTGCTTTTATTGAAATTGAACGATATATAGATGCTGCCATAAATATAAAATGACTAATTGAAAATATATTAACGGTAATGGCCGTAATATTCAGTTTATCTCATTTCCACAAAATTACAAATAATTCACGAGTTCATGCCATATTTAGCACTCGAAAATTATTTTGTAACAGAAACATTTAACTAACATGAAAAATATTGCATATGTAGAGAGAAATCTCCAACTCACCAATGCATCTTTCGCCATTTTCGTCCTTTTTGAATCCTATTTCGCATGAAGACTCATACGAGGAAGATTCTGTTATACCATCGTCATCATAATCATCATCTTCTTCGTCATCATCTTCAGCATCATAATCCTCTTCTTGCAATAGTTTGGTTTTCTTCTTTAATTTTGGCACACACTTGTAGGATCCCATTGTATTTACACACTCTTCTAACTTTTCCTTGCATACTTTTTTCCTCTCGTTACACTCATTAATATCTGCAAATTAAAAACAAACATAATTTGTTGTTAAATTAAAAAGTCTTAATTGTCATTAAAAACTAATTAAAACAACAATTTTTTTCAACTTCCACTTTTATACGCGACTAATATTAACGAGTTGATCAATACAAATATACTTAAACAACCATTCACCTATACAAGAAAAAAACAAAAATTATGCCACTGGCAGTGACATACATCCACATACGTACCCTGACACGTTTTGTAATCGTCGCCGAGGACGTATCCCATCGGGCAGAGGCAGAACGCGCTGCCGAGTGTGTTCTCGCAGTTATGCGAGCAGCCGCCATTGTTTTCCGCGCACTCGTCGACGTCCTCGCAAGTGCGATTGTCCGCCCTCAATTTATAACCCGGAACGTCGCCGCAGCTGCACTCATAACTGCCCAGCAGATTGTTGCACATCCGCTCGCATGGCCCTCGGCCGCCGTTCGACGCGCACTCGTCGATATCTGTATAGGCATACGAGCGCAGTTTGCGCATCGGAAAACATTGTTAATCGGGGCGCACAGGTGAATAAATAAAAGTGAGTGACACATGGCGCGCGGTGGGTTCGCGTAAAGAAGTGAGAGCGTTGGGATAATGGTAATAGGATGATCATGCCGTATAAATATAGTTGCATGAATCTATATTGTTTATTTAGCTATTCGATAATGTGAATATCCGAGTATCATATCAATGTACAAATAGAAAGTAACATAACGAAGCGATTAATAATTCAGAAAATGCTATACATGTTGATACGTCGCATCATTTCAAAATCTATTCAACTATTATTACTGAATATACATGTACTCATCAAGCACACAATTAAACATCGATTATCAATGCAACAATTAACAACAACAACGAAAAAAAGCGTCCGAAACAGAATTCCGAAACTGTGATTAATAATTCCGCGCATTCGCAGACCCATCAACGATAGGAATTTCGATGACGCGCGCGCGCGCGCCTATATGCTATGTATAGTCGAGGTATAGGGCAATGGAGGAAATAGTATAAATCATAATGAACCTGCGCATGATTTATTGTCGCCGCCGAGCTGGAATCCGTCCCGGCAGTCGCAGTGGAAAGAGCCCGGATCGTTTCGGCAGATGTGCGAGCAGCCTGCTATGCCCTCCTCGCATTCGTCGATATCTGCAACACACACACGTGTAATACGTAAATGTATGAATATACACATGCTCAGGAAATATTTACCAGATATATGCGTGAAGATATTAATAAAAACTTTTTACCGCGCTATCGTTGGCAATCCCATTTCCGGACGACGACGTATACCTCGAGGTAGGTACACACACGCATTGTGCGGCGCGAATTTTTCGCCCGGAATAACTCTGATTTTATCCGTTAATGGCCGGGTAATTTCGGCGTCCCAGTGGTAGGCTTTTTTCGGGAGGTTGTGACGCGCGCGTATGGTAGGAGTTTTAAGGCGATTTTGTGGTAAAAATAATGAGTGGGATGGGGGCTGCATGATGTGCTCTTGATGAAGAATTTTTTCATTACTTTCTTTTTTTAATGATATTTTTATGTCAGTTATAAAGTTGCTCCGAGAAATATATTACAAAATTCATACTTTGATACGCTTTTCCGCGAGTAAGAATCTCAAAGTAACGTTTAATATATATCAGAGTGGAAATATTAATAGACCAGAAAATGTGAAAACCGTGAATGTTAAACCGACGTTAACCCATTTTATATAACGCATCGTCAAATCGGAACCAACGCAGTTGCCATTAAAATATAAAAATGTGTCAATCACATATAATATAACGATTTTACACAATTTTAAATCCCATTACCAACTTAAGACGCTCATCATCGACGCTTTATACAACTTCCCTGCTCACCAGGAAATATATAATTCTACGGCGCTAAACCTCGTAAATCCATTTCACATCCAGCCGCGCTCGATTGTCACATCGCGAATGGCGATTTTCGAACGGACAGGTGCAATTCCCTCACGTACGCGTAAAAATACGAGAAAGAGTGCCTATACGTGCCGGGCTTGTCTCTCCTCTCTCTCTACGGGCTAATAGACGCGCGATCGTTCGCTAATCCGCGCGACCGTCACGGGGCTTAACTTATGCGCGCCTCTGCGCTTGTCACCCCCGGAAAAAGCGGAATTTCAGGGCTGCAGAAAATCGTCGCGCGACACTTCTTGAGCGCGCTACCTCGGCTGACGTTTATTCGCATATACGCGAAGTGGTGTGTGTTGTTTGACGTCCGTAAAAATTTGATGACGTCGGTTGTCGCTGTGATGTACATACAATTGCGTGGTTTCGTATCAGAGCGCGGTAGCTAATTTGAGGATACTGAAATGCGAAGTTGATTTCGTCGTTTGAGAAAAGTTTCAGTTAATTAAATAAATTGAATTTATATATACGTATGTATCGTAAGAGGTAGATGAAAATAATATTAATTTAGTTATAATTTTCGTAAAACATTGTATTGGAAATCGATTCTATATGCTTCAATAAATTAATAAAGAAAAACTGTTGTTTAAAAAAATAATAAAAAATATATTTTTGATTACGAAAACCGTATATTAAAATGGAAAATATCGGGAAAAGATATAAAATAATATACCAGCATGTATATGAAACTGAAATAAACGTAAAATTCCTTATTTTATAACTCCATTCCTCTTCGATACGAAAACACACACACACACAAGAAAATACCATCACATCATTAACTTTTTATAATTCGCGACTCTTTCACAATTTCGATATACGCCGTCGAGCGCGTAATAAAATTATACAGCCGAAAGTCGCCTCGCTGCATCAACGCATATAGCAAACACACCTGATCGATTCGGCGAGTTCAATTACGCTCCATAATCTAAAATTACCTCGCGCACGTATCAAAGGCATCGCAAAGAAAAACGAAACACATGCCATACACACAAGCGCAAAGAGCAACAAGACAAGTACGAAAACCGTGTTTTCTAGGAAAATTGGCGGCGCGCATCAAACTATATACACTCGAGCGCGCAACAAGAGAGTATTTAATTTCGCGACGATCGATCGTAACGACATCGGCCCGACGGCGATTGGCTCTGATTACTTTTCCCCGATTGGCATCTCTTGTATATATCTCGCGCCATCATCGTTGCTGAGCCGAAGCGACGGTGCCTCGCCTATCGTCTCGCCGGAGTAAGACAATAGACGCTTCCGCATACGATCAGGCGAGAGCCGTGTATATATACATATACGTATCAGTAAAACGCGAGACGTCGTTACACGTTTTTTTTTCCTTTTTTTGGAGAACGATCGTTAGAAAAGAAATTGGTTAATCTTGTACCTTACTTCGAAGGTTATTTCGAATTTTTTTTAGTATTTTATTATAAAAAGGTTATATGAGTTTTGATAAAATATAACTTTTCAAAGTACACTTCGAATAATAGTTGAACAGACATGTGTATAATAAAATAAAAAATTTGATAACAAATATATAGATATGACAATAAGGTTTAAATAATCCACATAAATTTAATATCTTGTCAATAAATATTGACAACTCTTGACAACTCACAATACTAAACTGGAAGTACTTTTCTAAACAAACTAATCTTCATTTCTACACCTCAATGTATTTTACATTTCGAGAAAGCCCCTCGATATCCTTTTCCCAGGATTCCCAGGCTCACACCGATCGGTTTTTCTCATTATCGGAATATGTTTGACTTTTTCAGCGACGTCATTTCGAAGATCGTGCCGATCCGATGTGCTCTTTTTTTAACGGTAACGGGACGCGATCGCGACGGCCAGAGCTAATGCCAATTGATGAATGGCCGGGTCGAGTTCTATTTCAAGAGGAAAGTTCAAGGACGAATCGAAAGTCGATGTGGCGCGCGATTCATCTCGTCGTTTATTTTTTCTACTAGCCCCAAGTGGAGGTGTAAATCTTTTAGCAGTGATTTGTAGTATTACGAGTTCAACGAACGTGTCTAGCTTATTGTAGATCCAACGAAATGTAGCTTCCAATATGAATATGATGATAATTTTGAATAAAACTATATAATTAAAAAAATGCTTATTTTACCTTATAACGGTTGCACATAGAACAATTTATACATTTTTATCAACCAACGATATTTATATAATCGCGTGTACACACTTTCGTTGAAAATTCATAAAACTCTCATGCTTTATTATAAAATCGCGATTGATCATACGAAAGTGCACCGGCAATTAATAAATATCTAAATAAGCCATTAAGTAAACACAGACTCGCGTGTATAAAGAACAAACATCAGCGCGAAATTACCATCCGAGCGTAAATTATTTATATTTCACTCGGAAAACATTAATATATTCTCTCTCTCTCATGCACACACAACAACGGCAGCGCGTAAAAATGATGTTTATTTTATAGTAAACGCACGACCGAGCGATAAATTATTCCGCCGGCCGTTAATTACCGCGCACTTCAGTAAAATCCGCACCTGCGCAAAATCATTACACACACACCGATAAATAATTCAGCCCCGATAAATATAATCAACCCCCCTTCTCTCTAAACAAAAAAAGAAGAAGAAGAAAACACCCCACTAAACTTCCTTTTACCGGTGACCTAAAAGCGACAATAAAATACAAAAGTGTACGGCCATAGTAGCTACATGTATATATAGGTATACCTATGCAAGAGGATCCTTCGAGCCGATAGCCGTCGAAGCAGGAGCACTTGATGCCGTCCTCGACGTCCAGGCACACTTGCTTGCAGACGTTCTTCTCGCTGGCGCAGCGGCGCACCGACGGTTTAACGATATTCTCCCCCTCGACTATCGAGAGCTCTGAAACACACATTCTATATAGCTAGAGAGAAAGATGAGCGAGCCGGAAACGGCGGCTAATGCAACTTTGCAGCTTGATCTTTAATCTTATAGGGATGAGTATATGTCGTGCTGTGTATGAATGCTATTACATTACTTCACTGAGAGAAGGATTTCATAATAGTTAATATATTAGCTTATTTGAAACGTAAAATGTAAGTATACTAACTGTTAAT
>UXGD01006225.1:0-12888 GCA_900474315.1 Torymus auratus
CAGCGACTCGCACACGTACGAGCCGTTCGTGTTGCGGCAGTAGTGCGTGCGCTGCCAAGTTCGAGCTCGATCAGTTTCGCTTTTCAAGCGTTTGCGTGTGCGATTCTCCTCAAAAGTTTACCCTAATTCGGTCATAAATACGACGAAATAAAACAATGTTTTTTCCTGTTCTATACACCACACAATACAGGAAAATGGTCATGTAACACAATATTGACCGGACTTCAATTTTTCTTATAGAAATTTAACATGGGAAAAATGAACGAAAAGTAGTCACTGATGATTAACCAATAGCAAGCTCTTGAAGGTAACAACAAATATTCTATAAAAATCGATTAAAGTAAAAAAATGAGGTTTAATTTGAGAGGTCAATCGGATAAATCGGTTAATTTGGTGCAAAGTTACATGCATTTGAAAATCGTGAAAAATGACCAAAAAAATTAAAATCTTAAGAATTACCCGAATTTGCTACAAATTGCTTATTTTTATCATTTTTAACGATTTTTAATTGCACATAAGTTTACACAGAACCAACCAATTTCAACGATCTTACTAAAGCTCTTTTTCAACTTTAATCGCTTTTTTGTGGAATATTTGTGTTCCAACGTTTTTTCGTGTATTGTGTAAACTTGCTTTCAGATGACTCCCGCGCTCCTTGATATATACCTAGAACAAGAAAAAACTTGTTGCGGAGGTTGGAGAGAGTGGGGATAATTCATACACCTTTTTTCTAAATTATCTTTTTCAGTACTAAAAAAATTAACTCTACTGAGGTATACTAATACTAAGTTTGGTGTTATAACTGATTAAAAAACTTGTTATTCACCCTTTATTATTTGTCAATCATTATGAACTGTACTCAATTCAAGAAAAAGTTGAAAAAAATATATTATTACCTAAGAAAACATTCGGTACAGGCAAAATTCTCAGATGAATTTTCACGTAGCTCCAATTTTTCAGAACAAGCTTCGAAAAATAATCCAATGGTTGAATAATGTCACGAAGTGGTGGACAAAATTTCGTCTCTATGGAGAGGTCCAATATATATCTTAATTAATATATTATGTCTTACTGAGACCAGATAAAAGTTTTCACTTACAAAATAACTGACGTGTACGAAACTACTCCATGTACGAAATAGCTCCACTCTCCCCTATGCCAAAAACTTTTTTTTTCGTCATTTTTATGACCGAATTAAAGGAAATTTTCAGGAGAATTGCACACATGCTTATCTAAATGCTGAGGAATACCTGGCGGCAGTTGTGGTGGCCGAGAAGGCACTCGTCGACGTCCCGACACTCCTTCGTCCTGATGTCGAAGCGCCAGCCGGGGCCGCAGAGGGCCAGACAGTCGTAGCTGCCCGGCAGGTTCTCGCACCTCTCGTACTCCCTGCAGCCGGGGCCCTCGAGGCACTCGTCCACGTCGACGCAGGTGTCCCGCTCGAAGTCGGGCTTCGGTCGGAAAGAAAAGGGTGGTGAAACGGCTTTGTAGTTTAGCAGTGCTTGAGAAAGTTCAACGATACCTTGTAGCCCTTGCGGCAGTCCATCTTCGGCGGCTCGGCGGTGGTGGGCCGGCGCGTCGGCCGGGGCTGCTCGCAGGTGAACGAGCCGTTGGTGTTCTGGCAGCGCTCGTGCGGCCCGCAGGAGTGCAGCCCCTCCTCGCACTCGTCCACGTCCCTGCAGGAGTCGTTGGCGTAGAGGAAGCCGCGGGGGCAGCTGGTCGGGACGCAGTCGTAGCCGCCCACCGTGTTGCGGCACATCTCGCCCGGCAGGCACGGCTGCGGATACTCCCGACACTCGTCTATGTCTGCCGAGTCAGCGGATACAATTATCTTTTCTATTCTCTTTTTATATGGTTCTTATGAATGAGATACAGATCGTATTTATTATAAAACATGCATGTGGATGATGAATCTATGGCCAATTTGATATAATTATGAGTAAATAAATTTTGAAAAGTAGTAGGAGTCTCCCATGTACACTCGATGGGAAGTTCTCCAAAAATAAAATTACCGTAGCATCGTTTTAAGTCCGAATTATAGGTCAAACCATAAGGACAGATGATTGAACTACCTCCTTCGTCTACGCCCTCATAGTCTCCCGGTCGCCTGTCCTCTGATCGATTTCCAGTGTGACTCGGCTCCGTGAACTGATTGTACTCTCTTAGAGTCTTGCACTCGTAACTTCCAAGCGTGTTCACGCAGATAGTGTCGGACTGTACGCAAGGATTCGTTAACTCGGTGCACTCGTTAATATCTAAAATGAAGCGAACATAAGACAATTATTTTACTATAATACGCACGTGAAAGAGTTGGCACGCATTAAATTATCAATGGATTAATTTATTTACAAAAATATTGATACTAATTTTGTTAGATTATATGGTTATATTTACAACAATATAAGAATAAAAGAAAAAAGATTAGTATATGTACAAGTTGATTACAATTTTATGATACAGTTTTAGTTTATAATTACAGTAACTATCCTTTTTATTGTTTTTTTAATTTTTCGCATGTACTTACATGCAAATATACATAAAAGTAGCAACGACACATGCGAGAAATCCCAACGTATCCGAAAATCCTTTCCATCTGACAAATATTGACTGTTTAGTTGTTTCGAAACATGCACCCAGAAACACACAAGTTTGTTAAAAATTGAAAAGAATATCATTCCATATTATTATTGATTAATTGTTATTATACATGAAGTAAAAATGTTTGAGTTCGAAAGAGAATGTTACTCACCAAGGCAAGCCCCATAAATGCTGTTAAAAACATATCCCTTTTCACATTTAATCTCACACTCATAAGATCCCTCCAAGTTTCTGCAATTTTCCGTGTCTACTATACACTTGTGAGTATTTTCCAAACACTCGTCGATATCTTGAGAAATAATAATATTGACAATTGGTAAAATTGTTTAGAAGTAAAATAAAAGCAAAAATTGCAAAGAAAACATTTGGCCGCAAGTAGACGTTTGAATGGGAGAGTAAAATAAGTAGAGTGTACAGCTCTGCTGATGAAGCTTACCCAAGCACCACTTCAAGGTAGAGTTCCACCTGTAGCCCGTCTCGCAGATATCGTCGTTTCTGTTCTCCTGTCTCGGCTCGGTGACGCACTGATAAGAGCCGTTGGTGTTGCGGCAGCCGGTCCCGGGCGTGCAGACGGCCGCCGGCTCCTCGGCGCACTCGTCAATGTCTGCTCTCGTGCCGGTAAAGCGGATCGCGAGCGCCAAAGAAGCAACAAGAAAGTAGCGCGTTTATGAGCGGCGCGCGGACCAATCAAACTCGCGGCGCGCGCATAAGTATTGTGCGTTAGATCGCGTTGACAAAGCGACAGAGACAGAGAGACAGACACATGGGGGGTGGGGGATAAGTGCAAGCAAGAGCTTCGGCTTACTGCAGCTTTACAGCCTAGTTAATCGAGCGCCTCTGATTTCCTTAAGCGGTATCATTTTATTTGCATTCAATGTCGTTGACGTTAATGAAAGTTAGTTGACTGATGTGCGTGATGATTTTCAATCGCAGAAAGAGATACAGCGCCATGTGACTTTTTATTCTATTAGATCAGTTTTTCCTTTACTATGTTTATTGAGAAACGGCAAATGCCCATTAATTTGCAAAGTTTAAAAGGTTCGACATTCCTAGTGTCAATCTATATTCCTTCTCTGCGAATGAAAACTTTTTCATTCAATCGAAAAAAGGTGACGGTAAAGTTACTATTTTTAAGTTATTTATATTCATGTTCATATTTATCGTATAATAAGTACGAGAGAGAAATTCCCAGAATGACGATAGTGGGCAGTGTATAATTACCATCGCAAGTGTCGGTACTCGTTAAGCGATATCCAGGTGGACAGGACGAAGTAAGTTCGTTGTCCTCCGTCGCTGCGGATCTTGTAGTTCTCAATTTCGCACCACTGGCAAGTAGCTTCAAAGTACTCAGCGGAGATATTGGACGAGTCGATGATTTAATTGTCGAAGGCGATGATGAATTCGGCGTACCCGTGACATTTTTTTCTTCTCTTCGTGAATCAGCAGAGGATGATGACGTAAGATCGAATGAAGTTATAATATCAGATATGGAATTTGCCATTATGGTAGAAGTGGAAAAAGTTGATGTTTGAGAAGACGTCGTTGGTTGAGCTTCAGTGGTAGTAACATTAGATTTGCATGATCGTCCGTCCTCTAGTAGTGTCGATCCTTCATTGCACTTACAATAATAAGAGCCAGGCGTTGGCACACAGATTTCTGAGCACAGCAAGCCTTTCATCAACTGGCACAAATCGTCTGTAATGATCAAAACGAATATTAAAAAATTCATTGCTACCATCAATCATTGTTAAATAATAATATATTTATTTGTGGAAATAATGTTCCCTGCAACCAACTAAAAATAATAAAAATTTTCATAAACTACTTTGAATACCAATTTTAAAATGAAATATTTGTACCTGATTTAAAAGTAGTGGCAGTTGGATCGTCAGTTTCGTCAAGATTATCGTCAAATTCTTCACTTTCTGGAGAGGTGTTAGAATTACTACTAGTTAATGATGACGTACTTGTAGTCGGTGTTGCGCTTGAAATATCTTTAGTCGTGCTAGTCACTGGTTCGTTACAGCATTCCATAAAAGCCGGATCCCACGGTATGCCGAAACTAAATTTTTTTCCTGTACAGCTTTTGCCACTCGACCCAGTCAAAATACCTTTTTAACGGAGAAGAAATTTTATTTTTTATCCCATTCTATTTTTGGGAATAAATGGGATATGATGAAATACATTATAAAATTGTGTATGATGCAAACATTTCAAAATAAAGTTTTTTTAAAAAGTTTTATGTATCCAAATTGTAAGTAGCGTGGTTATAAAAATGATAAAAATATAGGTAGATTATAGTTTTCAAATATAATCGATGACTGATTTTTAACAACATTGACAAGGTTTCAATATATGAGTATATCATTGTCCCCTTCAGATTCAATTCTTTAAATTGATCGATCGCGTCATCCTCGATTATAAGGATACACATACCGAATATAGCATAGAAGAGATATCAACATAAGAATATTGTACTAAAAGCGAGATAGTACAATTAATATTGTTAAAAAATATGTCTTAATTAAACAAATTTAAGTTACTTCTTTTATAAAAGAAAACCAAAAGCATGTGATGTGAATAAATTTCTTAATACGCGAAAATTCAAAGATTCAAAAAATAAATTAGAAAAAAATCTTAATTAAAAATGAATTTTTAAACTTATTTTACTAAATATTATGAAAAAATGTGAATTTTAAGGTGACAAAAACAATAGAAAGTGAGCCTACCGAGCTTGCATCCCTCGCAGCAGTCACGCTGGTAGTCGCTGTAGCCGTCGAGGGACTTGGAGCCATTGCTTGGCGGTGCGCACGGCCTGCCGGCCCGGGCGTCCAGCTTGCCCTGCTCGCAGCCCAGCTTCTGAAAAGCCTTCCTGCAGCAGATATCAACAGTCTCGATGCAGACGGGCTGCTCGTCGTGCGGCACCCCCGGCACCGGACCCGTGAATTTCTCACAGCGCAGCTTCTGTCCGGCCCACGAGTCGCCAAGCTCGCAACACTTCTCGAAGTAGTCCTCCTCTGCTCCATTATTCCTTATTCCTGTGGGCAGATAGCTGCTTGTTATGTTCTTTTTTTGTATTTTTCTCTTTTGATGAAAATGTTTATTTCCATATTTTTAGCATATTGATGCCAAGTGTGCTAAATACGGGAAACTATAAAAATATATTAAAACTATTGAAATGCAAGCGAACTATTTTAGGAAATTCTCGTGAAATTTAGTATAAAAAAATTATTATTATTATTTTTTGGAATTATTTATATACGGTTGCGTATTCTTATTTAACCCATATCGAATTTCATGAGCAAACATCACATCAGGATTATGTGAATGAGACTCTCATGTTACATCTCAAAACAAGAGAAAGCATTTAATTTCAATAAACTTTGGTATGAACTTACATTTGATAAAGTCAAATCAATTAATAAGGTAGTTCCCCGGCATAAAGTTACTTTCATAAGCGAATTTTCATAAAACTTTATGCTATAAACTAAATGTATAACATACACCAAAATGCTTGAAAAAATTAATAAAGAGAAATGCTATTTAATACGTGGGTAAGGAAGAAAAAACAAGAAGATACAGCTTAGTAAATAAAAACATCATAATAAAATTCTATATTTATTTTTGACTAAACGTTTGATAACTCTATTTATATCTTAGTATAATAAGTTGAATCCGTAAGCATGAATTAATAGTACTACATACTCGGAAAAATTTAATAACAGAAGACTTATAGGCGAGCTTTGACAGTATCACTCGACTTACATTACACGTTTAGCATGTCCTTAATCACACTGCGTTATGTGCTAATCATTGCTTAATTTTAGACAACATATATTAAAAGAAATATTTAATGAATGATAGTTACATTCTATAATAAAATGTGAAAGACGCGTTGCGCGCTATATCAGCCTAACGTAAACACTGCTATTTTGATGAGTAGACAAAAAGTAATAGTTCTCAACCAACAGTTTCTCGATAAGATGAAATAAAAAAAGCGCAAAAATAGAACGACTACGCGTATGATACATATCAGCAACACTATGTCAGAGCGAAAAAAAGCAGCGAGCTTGCGCGCGGGGGCCGCCACAGCAGCCGGCAGCGTGCGTAAAATCGTATATAAATATTTCCCGGATTCCAGGCGATTCGGCGCAGGTGTCAAGAGACTCGTAAATTCTCGGCGAAATGCAGAGCAAGGCCGCGGAAAGCCGATCCGCGCGCTCTGCGATATGTGAATAAGCTCGTCTGCTGGCCGATGCGTAAATGCGTCGCGCGCTGCGGCATTTCCCCGCAGTCGAGAGCACAGGGATCGCGCGAGTTACGTAAAAAGTTATCTCTCCGCGCGCGCGCCTTCTTTTGCGCCTCTCCGCGCTCGCCTGCGGCCGTCAAATAGCGCGCGTGCTTGCAACTTGTTGCCCGCGCGCGCGCGCGCACTCGAAAATTGCACGAAAACTACGGAGCTACGAGGCTGCGTGAGAACAAGCCGCTGCGAATGAGCCGAACAAAGAACTCGTGCTCAGATTTATCGGCCGTAACGTACTGCAGCGCTGCACATTCTTGAGGGTTCATGTTTGTGTTTTTATTTTCTCGCTATCGCAAAGATCTACTCGGCTTGTGCATTCTCAATTTTTTACTAATCTATATTTATTTAGATAAATTATCTCAGTTTTTATTAAGTAATTTAAAAATTTTAATTTGTATTTCATTACTACTTTCATAGAGCTAGTATATTTATTTATCAATTTCACTGCTCAAATATCATTGGAACGGCTTGCTATCAGTTCATTTCTTTTTATTTACACTTACCTTATAAAATCTAATATGAATACTTTGTAAAGATAATTTGTTTTTAGTGAAAAGTATAACAATTGAGTAAAAACTTGTTATTGCTATTTTTATAGTTCCAAAATCTGAATAGATTTCTTTTTCTTTTTATCAAGACTCTTCAGCTCTGGTGAAAATTATAATGCAGGAAATTATTTGCTGCCCTCAAATGGCTATATTTATGAAAATTTACTAAAACTAATCTCTTGTTATTGCCCAATGAAGGGCCCCGCGCAAAATATTTTTCTTAGGGAAAACTAATACGCAATGACAAAATCCCAAACTTAATAGTTCCGCAAATGTTTCTCAAACCTTAGTCAAATAAACTATCCTAGACTGTTTTAAGACGAAAATTTTTTGAGTGGGATTTCCGTAGTTCAATTTCTATCGGGAAATTCTAAAGGCAATTTCGAAAATATAAGATAAATTTTATATTTTTAATGAATTTAAAATGATCATTAGTATTTTACGCAACTAAAATTAATAATTGAATCCCTATGTTGTCTTGCTCGTGCAATATATACGATTATACGTGTACGAAGTACTTGCTAGAAAAGTAAAAAATAATATTTGTGTGTTGATATAAAAAAGTAGCTGAATTTTAACTCGGGTGTATAAGATGAACTAGAAATAGTCGAAAAGAAGTATACTAAAGAAAGAAATTGCCGAAGTGATAAAGGCAAGTGGAAGGAAGAAGTAAAGCAGAATCGTAAAAGTCAGGCGGAGAAGAGAAAGATGCTCAAGTGGCTGTTGTTAATGTGCAGCTGTCGATTCTACGGAAGCTCGAGTAGTTCCCCAATAGCAGCCGTGTGTAATTAATGAAAGTATTGAATAATTGCCTTGCAGGAATAGAAGAGCCGCGAGAAGAATCGGCGCAGCCGAACGCTGGCTGGAGTGTCGCAGCGCCGCCATCCTTTCCTTCCTTTCTTCTTTCCTCTCTTTTGGCGCACCTCCGTCGTTTCTCCTCTCTCTCTCTCTCTCTCTTATTCGCCTCCCTCGAACTTGTAAGCGATCCGAAAAGTCAAGCACACGAAACTCGTCAGGTCGGAGTTATTTGAAAATCGGGCGCATCGCGCGCGTGCAGGGCGGCGGCGAGTCTCTGTAAATCGGCATCCGAGGGGCGACACTGTGCACTTGGATGAGGATCGGGCGCGAGTCGGGAAAAGGTTTGGCCGCGAAAGATCGGGAGGCCGAAGTGCGCGCGATCGAGAGACTCGCGGAGCAATGAGGCTGCGCGTTCGGAGGCTGCTCCGTTCCGCCGGAGACTGACGGCGCCGAGAGAGCGAGAAAGAGAGAAAGATCTCCTCGTGTATGCGTATACACGGCCGCGCATGTATATATACGGGGGAGGGCGCGAGAGAGAGAGAGGGCAGAGCTAAACGTTCGCGACGACGGCGGCGGCGGCGACAACGCGCGACGGCGACGACGAGCAAGACGACAAGTCGTAAGTGCGTCGAGGGGAAAGATCCTCTTTCGTCATCCGGCAAACACGACGCCAGGCTCTTCTTCTCACTTTTTTCTCCCTTTTTCTCTTTCTCGCTCTCTCTCTCGTTCTCCTTCTCCTCCTTTGCTCTCCTCTCCGACTCGCCGTACTCGTCACGTGCTGATTCGTCGCTCTCTTTTTTACTCTCTCGCTCTCCTTTTTTCCCTCAAAACTCTACGTACTTATACTTTCTTTCTCGCTCGCGCACATAAATTCGGCTGTCGTTTTTTCCCCTCCTTGTGCCCAGCGAAATTTTTTCGGCTTTATTTATAGAAAGAGAAACACCGACTTATTTTCATTGATTAAATACCCCCAATTACTGAGTGATCTATGTTATCGAGTGCTAACACTTTTGTGCTATACCCTATTTATTCTCATTTACTTTATTTAACTTCTCACAAGTGTTTGCTACCGAAAACTTATTCAATAATAAATGCAACATTTCAAACTTTTTTTTATTTGTAAATTAATGTAATTCGTGAATTTCGAATACTTTAAAAGGATATTAATAGACATTTCCAGAAACTTTTTGCTAAATATTCTTATTTCCTAAATCAAAATATTTATAAAAAGTATAAATAAATAGTTACCCTTTCCGATTAACTTAGATCAAATTTAAGATGTCAAAAAAAGTATTTGTGCGATCACCTACAACACTTGCTATACCTGTATTGTAAATAATTACATTTTTTATTTGTAAAACACTAATTTCATAGTATTTTTCGATGTCCTTAATTTAATTTTGGCATAGCGTTACATATTTTTTTGTGACATCCCATGCAGGTTTCCTATTTTAAACGGTTTCTCCATGTCTTTTTATCGGTAACATGTGCATCTTTTTTCTTATACCATTACTTAAGTGTAAGCTTTCTTCATCCCAAAAGGCGAAGAAAGACTCATACATAATACCAGAAAAAATGACCTAAAAAGCTCTCAAGAATTATGAGTCTTCGCATTTCAATGGTGCTGCTGATTTTTGTAGCTAATACTTATAAAAGACATGACACGTGGCTTATACAAACATTTTTCCAGAATAAAACATTGTTTTGAGGTATATGTGTAAATAAAATTAAATAATCTAGAAAATTTACCTTAACTCAATTTAGCTCAATTTTAAATAGTTTTACGAACGTATATTGATTTTTGAAATGAAATAATTAGTCATCCCTTTATAAAACCCGAAGAATATTGTGAAGGATTCATTGAAATTTTATATTTGGGAAAATAACTCTAATATAGTGATGGATTTAATGAAAAGACTTTGCAAATGACGGTGGGCATATGACCTTATTAAAATATAAAATTGAAAAAACATATACAATATTCCGTATTCTTGCATGATTATATAGAAATAGACGACTAAAGTCGCTACGAAAGTACTAATACTTATCAAGACTACTAAGTAAAAAAATACGTAATCTTGTATGTATATAAAGCGTAACTTGGATTTCGAGGGTAGTGGTTATTACGCACGCAATACCTACCTGCTTTATCTTTTTATTGAAATTATGAAAATTATTGCGCAATTTCATTAAATAGAAATAATAATAAAATGTTTGAGCTTATATACTATTCTAATAATTTCCAATATCAAAATTAAATAATATAAAATTTAATGTAGAGATCGATTATTAGCTCTAATAGCTCTTTACTGGCGAGAGAAGTATTAATATAATTACATTGTACAACAATAAATTGTACTCTTTTAAAGATTTGATTATTGAAAATTAATTGTTCCTAATCGATGCATTATTTTATGAGACTAAAATTTAGTATATTTTATAACACAAATAAAATAAAAAATTTTCGATTTTATACATTTGGAAGAAATAAAAATACATGATTATTTTTCAAGTATATTTATATAAAAAGTACGCAATTTTGTGAAGTAGCTTTGTAACTGAAACATGTATCGAGGTAACCCAGATTTTTATTATGCAAAAGTTTTCATTTGGGTTATTCCCATGTACTACAAATCAGGATAGATGACGTGAGTCTGGCAATAGCACCACTAGAAATATATATCATATTTTTTTACAAAACATTTGCGTGACTGCAATGAAATCAAATTAAATATTTTAATCGCACATATGATAACAGAAGAATTAACCAGTATAACTGCCAATATACTGCAGATTATAATATAGTTATGCACTTTCGTTTAAAATGCATAGAAAACAAATGACCAAGTTGTATTCATGAAGTTCTACTTTGAATTCTAATTATCATATTTGCAGATAAAAAATGATGCAGTTTTGTGCGTAGAACCATTAAATTTTGATGATATACTTCATAAAGACAAAAATAATGAGGCGTGAGAAAAAAGGTGTAGTTGGAGCTCGACCTCCCAGCGCTCGCGGATCACACGGAGCTTGCAAGCTATAACGCTCGGCGTCTCGCGCGACCCTGACACGCATAGTGCATAAACCCTGGCCAAACTCAAGTGCGCCACGAGCACAGAGACGCGTTTTGTGAAAAAATTTAGGCGCCCGCCCCGGCGTACGTGTAGTACAACATATGCGTCTGCGCGCGGGCCGAAATGAGACGAAGGTCGGCCGCCGACCACCGCTAACGGAAGAAAGAAACGGGGAGCCGTTTTTTTGGCCGCTCGCGGGACTACCTATAAGTATACGATACTGTGCGCATAGACAAAATGACGAGAGAATTATGAGGGAAAGAGAGCTGAAGAGAGAAGGAGAAAGACGGGCCAAAGTTGACATGTGCGCGGCGGGGAATCCATCGCATCTAGTCACGTGTTGAGAGGGCAAAAAGCGAGGAAGCACGTGTACAAACGCACTGGCTTTTATGTCTATAGTGTAAGCTAAACTTTCTTCATTCTCGTTCATTACTATAGCTCCTCCTACTGATTTATTGATTGATGTATACATACTCCGATTTTAAATTTGTTCAAAATGCCATATACGGAAGAAAAACCAGTGTAGGAAGTCATAATAAACTATATGAAACTACTGTAGCAAACCGTAAGAAACCGTTCAAAACTGTCCAAAAGTGTTTGTTTTCCAAGAGTTTGCATATATAGTTAATTTCTACGGTTTTCCATACGATGTTGTGCGACTTTGAACGATTTTGTACAGTTTTTATTATTTCGACAGGAAATATTTATTATACACGCGAAAAATTACGAATCGTATAATAAAATGTATGAAAGTATATATGAGTATTTCTCTGGAACTTTCAACTTTTATTTAAATAAAAATTTCAAAATTTAATGTTGAGGCATATTCACAAAACTCACTTTTTTCTGTTTTAGGTATCCCAAATAACAATAAAAAGGGTCAGCTTCTCATTTTCATATATAGTTTTTTTATTTCCTACGCTTATGCATCATGTACGTGTAAGCGCGAACGAATGCATGTAAAACTGCCCTACAATTACTTTCTTTTTTGATTTTTTTTTTAAATAAATCCAAATTTCTTTAAACACCCCGTGAGTTAGTTCAAGAAAATATATCTAGAAAAAAGAGCTATACTCAAATTAGACCTATTTACCGTTTTTTATGGTGCGCCACCAAAAAATGATAATTTTTTAGGCGAAGGGCCCATCAACACCGCGTTCTTTAGTAGATCAGAATTCACTTTCCTTAAGAATCACACTTATAATCAAAGTCACATTTTGTTCGTATTTCCAAGGCATGTCATTTACGCCCCAGAAAATTAAAAAAAACACAAAAGTTTTTTTTTATCGACAAAGAAAGTTTAATTCTTATTTTTATCTAAATACACCGTCGCAGAGATAATGCTATGCACTTTTTTTTAAAGGTAGGCACACTCAATCAGACAACATATTTTCAAATAAACAAGGGATGATAGCCTAAAAAAGTTGGTAAAGCATTTATAAAATAGGTAGTTACTTTTTAATCATGTAAAAAGGGTGCAAATTTCGTACAGTACGCAGGCAAAATCTCTAAATTTAGGCCTTTTCCGATTGCCTATGAGCTTATCCTTGTTTAAAAGTGAGTTCTA
>UXGD01006226.1:0-12888 GCA_900474315.1 Torymus auratus
ACACGCAGAACACCGTTCTGTTCAAATATTTTTGACTTATATTTTTAATTTTCCCTGAAGAGGAGAGAATAAACATAAGCTCTCGAAACGTTGGCGGATATAAAAAATTTTGTCGTTTTTTATTTACCTACAAAATTATATATACAATGCAAAAATGTATTCTATATACTATAGCTGTCGCTATCAATACCAAACCATCTCCGCCAATCCAAAAAGATCTAACTTGGTCTCACTCTAACGCACAATTTCGACATAGTCTCGTAACCTCCTTCTCCGTCCCTTTCTCAAACTTTCCGCACGGTTCCGCAACTCTCTTGACGGTTTCACCGAGCTACCTAAACACTCTTCTAACACATCCGTTTACATAATATATATGTTTGAGACAAAGTCGCGCACTGCTTAAAAATCTACGATGAAAAATACATATACATACATACAGCTGTCGCGAGGAATCCGCGTCAGAAGGTTCGAAAGCGTGAACTTTCCTTCTTTGCTGTATCCATATCCTAGAGGGAGAATGAGAGGTAAAGTTTGAGCGGCGGTAAGGTGGCGCACACGCGCAACTCCCCTGCGGCTTGCTGTCCGCTACGCGAGCAGTCGGTTAATCGCGCGGGGGCTGTGGTAGTGACGACAACTGCGCGAGTGTGGGATGACCACTGACTTTTCCCGCGAAGGCTGCGGTGACTGCGTGAAGGTCGCTTTTGATAGTGTAGAACGACGACGGGACCTGATTTTTCGTAATGATGGCGATTATTATTTTGTTTATTTTATTTTGCGAATAAAAATAATTGTATAACGAAATAAATATTAAAGAAGTAAAAGAATTTTATTGTAGTAACGATGTCAAAATTTGGCGAAATACAAGACTTTTATTTTGCGATTTTAATATTCATTTTGGATTTTGAAAATGATAGAACGATTATTTATGCTCGTGAAATCAGAATTTCGGTAAGCTTTATTTCAACCGCAACAAAGTTTAATTAATCGTAAATCGCAATCTTCTTCTTCTTCTTCTTTACAAAAGCATACTTGACTTCCAAAATCTTCTCACCCCTTCAACTTCGAACACTCATCCGCGTGTTTCCCCCAATTTACACCGAAAACACCTATCTCCATTCATTTCCCGAGCGTCGTCGCGGGCGCGAGATGAGCTAAACTTGGGCAATTGCTCGGGAGCGCGCGCGCTCAAAATTACACCCGCGACTGACAAATAGAAAATTCAAGTATATATACTTGGAGGCGCCGGTCTCCGGTCCACGATGAAGTTTTAATACCGCACGCGGGTAAGTTCTACGCGCGCGCTTCTCGTGTTCTCGCGCTAACAATGCACCGTCGTATACTTACTCTAGTCGCCGAGACGCGTCGTCGGTGGCAATTACAACGCTGCTTTCTTGGGTCGACGATGATACAATTGGCTGACCGACTTGAATGTTTTGCAAGCGACGTTGGGTTCTCGGAAGGTATATTATGGGATATCGGTATAATGATGCGCTGCTTATTGTGTTATATATGGAGTTTAAGACGTGAATAAAATTTAATGAGGCTGCGTTGGTTTTGTAAAGCCACGGTGTACTCGTACATTTTGATTGAATTGATTCTCGGAAACGCGTTGTTCACGATAACAAAGCTTTTTCTAGAAAACGGAAAAGAACTATAATTCTAAAAAGTATACCTCGTACCATGTATATATAACATATAACTTGAACAAAAAGACTCATTTCAAATTAATCCCAATGTAATGCAAAATACTGCTCTTATCCATTACGTCTGACAAAGATATCTCTCTTATTTGTCATAAACACCCAGCCGAGAAAATTAATAATAACGACGACGTCTCGAAAATATCCTGACATCCGTCGCACGTGTGCGCGAGCGCGTCTGATGTAAAAGGTGTATAGTATACGAGAGACGCTCGCGTCATAATCCGCAGTCTCCACAGCGCTCATTGTTAGGGAGATTCATATTAACGCCTATTTTCAGGTCGAAATGAATAAGCCGCGTCGAGAAACAGCACCAACTCTGCAGCCTGAGTAATTGCTTATAAGTTTTCCCCCTCCTCCGTCCCACGTAAGTCCCGTGGATCATTAATATCCCCGTGTGTGGGGGCTTTTAGCAAATGACATATAACCGTATGCAGCCGAAGCTTATACACACATTATATAGACCGAAAAAAGTAATATTTTAAAACTTGTGCTATAGAGTCCCTCTCTCTCTCTCAAATTCTTGGGGCTTTAGAATTCCCTTTCTAATGCCACCCACTCTAGCCGCCACCGCCTCCTCGTGGCGACTTTTCAGCAATAAATATGAAATGAAAGTGTAGGCGAATAGTTGATTTACAAAGCGTGCGAGGGGTCGGTGCACACTTTCGTAAATTAAAGACGCGTGTGGAAAAAAGAGAGAGAGAAGGTGCTGCTGCTGCTGTTGGCAGTTCATGTATTAATGATAAAACTTGAGTTACATTTATTCCCTCTATGCATTTAAATTACTCGTTTTAGGTGCGTCACGAGCAAGTGTATAACGTGGGTTAGAGGTGTGTGACGCTATGACCATTCATAAATAAGACACCGCGGACGTTGTAACCCCTTTTCCCGGGAGTGGGTGTGTGCGGAAATAAGGTATGGTGAGAAATTTTTCTTTTACGAGGAATGCGCAAGGATGATATTTTAGGTGAAGGGGAAGTGGGCTGCGTGTGAATTAAGCTCGGGTTTGTTTGATGTGTGGTTGAGGTAAATCTTGGAAGAGCAAAGAGGTCGGATTTGATAAGGGACAAGTCCGGTGATTGCAAAGAGAAGGAGGACCGGATAAACGTGGATGCGAGGATTGGGCAAAATTTGGAAAGAGATAATCTGAGATACAAGATATAAAAACTGAAGAAAAATTAAATTTTTTTCGTATATATTCTTTACTTTTTAGCTATATGGAATGATCCGTTCATTACTATATTTAAAAAACCACAGAATTATAATTTCTATAACATAAAACAATTTTCAAATTAACCTTCGCTCCCGAAACGTCTAAAAATACCTTCCTAACGGCTACAATAACTCTCTAAAATTTAAATGCGGCCAATAAACCATTCTCTCGCGTTCCCTTCATCCTCCTGAAAATAACGAATAAATTCTCGCTTAATACACGAGCAAAATAATTATTCCCCTCCCCGTTAAATTAATACCTCATTCGCCGAAACACAATTCCACCCCCGCCACCAACGCTGCCACCTTCTCTTCTTTCATCACAAAACATAAACCCGAGAGTTATTCCTTTCTCGTAATCCCTCTCTACGCGCTCACCGCTACCATCCAAGGAAGCCCAATAAAAGTAAACTCGCACGCGCAGCCTTATTTAAATTCCCGGAACAAAGCGCGCGCGCGCGTTCCCGTCGTCCGGTTATATTGCTCAACTTCCGTCGAGTGCGCGCAGTTTAAACTCCCGCGGCAATTAACAATAATCGCCATGGGTGGTGGCGCGGGGATGGTAATTAGCGGAGCAGGCTTTCAATGACACTTAATTAGCAGGTGTTCCGGCAATCTAGTCCCCCTCCTCGTATAAATCTCGAGTATGCAGAGAAAGCTAGAGGGGTGAGAGAAAGTTTACCTTGCGAGGTGCGATTCTTAGCTCGGCCTTTTTTCGAGTAAGAGAGATTGATCGACTTCTCGCCGAGGTGTAAGAGCTCTTAGCCCCTTTTTTTGCGAAGTGTTTGGCGTGGTCGGGTTGACTCTGACAAGAACTAATTGGCCCTTCGTTAAGCTTTCTCCGTTTCTTAAGATGCCGTGTTTAAAGAGAGAGAGGGGGGAAGTCGCCGCCGTTCTTAATCAAATAGTAATAAACGGTATTAGGGGTGATTAAGTTTTTCGCGGCTTCCGATAGATAGGGATGGCGAGCTGTCGTTGGGAATAGAACGAGACAGTAGCATATGCAAATTCAGTGATAAATATTCTTTAATTCGATTTCACATTATTTTTTTAATATAAGGGGAGGGGGGAGTCGAATCATTCACTATAAAATAAGGAATTTGTACAGTTCGACTTCTGTATTACAGATTATGCTGAATTTCGAAATCTGAAATCCCGAAGATCATATGTTTGTATGTAACAATTTATTTTCTGTTCAAAATATCAAATTTCATTAATAAATTTTAATAATAACGAACCATTGGAAATTAGTTATATTCATTCACCATATTGACATTTCATTTAAAATTCGATATTTCAGGCAGTAGGTAAATCGTTACATTGAAACATATGATCTCTGTTATTTAAAAATCAACATTATAGTTAATCGTCAACACACACAATACTTGTAAACTTTTCCTGAAAATCTCTGTTCTCAACCCTATATTGGCTTTGATTTTTCAACGGAGCACGAAACCATTATAAATAAGAAACTTTTATAATACAACAGCCCGCACGAAAAAGATTGCACACACAGCACGTTCTATTTGAAATTCCAAAAGTTCGCGAGCGCGCAGAGTTAGCTTCCATCAGAAAATTTCTGAAATACACTCTTTCAATATACAATGCCCCTAGTCGGCGAACAATATAACCCTTATTCATGAGAATAAAAAGTTGCTCCGCGCGCGGGCCCATTGACTCGATAGTTCCGTCAATGCGCAGGCGCTAGCGTATATATAAACACAAGAATAATCCATCGAACGGTCTTTTACGTACACATAGTTCGGGAATTTTAAAAATCTCTATTGATACGGTAACGCACCAAAAGTTAGCGTGATTTATAAATAACCCGAGTTTTCTACTACACGATAAAATTTTATTCCTTCGCGTTAAAATGCACGTTATTTACTCAACGAAAAAACTTCGTTTCCACGCCGACATGCGGGATTTTCATCGACTGCGTTCTCCCTCTCTTTCTCATTTCGGGAAACAGAATAAAATTTTTATTCCCGGAGAACAATATATACCCCCACGCTCCGGCAAACAATTTCCCTTCGACGAAAAAAAAAAAAAACAAGCCAAGCACGAAGGTATAACAATCCAATTTCTCTCCTATTATACTATTTCGAGTTTAATCGTGCGTGCTCGCTCGCTTGATTTTCGAAAAATGCACTACAGCCGCACGGTCGCGCGCAATCGCTTGATTAAACTCCCGAAAGGCGCGTAAAAATTTATCCACACGCGCGCTATACAGCTGTAGAGCGAAATTTCAATTTTGTAATGGAATCCAATAAAAGCGCGCTTAACCCGCGTATATGCTTTAACCTCGCCGCCGTCTCTTCCTTATTAGACTTTTACGGCGCGCCACTTGTTCTGATCAAAACTTAAGTAAAAGTATCCCCCGCGTATACGAAGCCGGCTGCGAGGGGAGGGATAATAAGATTATACTGCGAATAGTAAAAATCCTCTCCTATACCCCCGGCTGCAATATCGCGCTGCAGCACCTGCCTCCCAGTTTTATGCCAACGGAAGTGCGTCAAACGTTCCTTGGCGCGCGTGTAAGAGGATCCTCTTCGTTCTCTATACAGTGACGCAAAAGCCAGCGCCGTGTTCTTTCTAGCCCCGCGGGCGCTTCACGTACATAATACAATGGACAATGCACCGTAGCCGCACCCTCGCTATCTTTCGTGCAGAGGCAATCCCTAAACAAAGACTCTATATAGCAAGGCAGTCTGTCCCTGTCGCACGCGGCGATCGCCCGAGGGCCCGTTGATGCGAGCGGCTATGAATTATATGCAAACGCCACCCCATTTCGCGCCGATGACGTCATTACGCGAGAATCTCGTGACTCTTCGATATAGAAGGTAGTGGATGTGTGGGAAGAAAGGTAGGATATATATAGGGGAGATGAATGGATGCACTTTTGGAGATTCGCGTGCGGTGATTTTGCGAAATATAGCGGAGGGGATATGGTTTTTGAGGGGATGAAAGGGTGAGGGATGATAATATTGTGAAGTATGGGTTGGTGGTGTAGGAAATCGTAGGAAGAGTGGCTGGGAGGAGAAGGTATATTTTTAGTCGATCTTTTTCGTTGGGTGTAGTTATGTTAGAAGTAATTATTATTTGCGTAAAGCAAATAAAGGTATCAAAAATATCATATTTACGTAAAAGCTTTTGTTTTCTTATTATGGTACTGCATTTCTACAATACTACAAACATCAAAATAACAATTTGACATTGACTAAAGTGGAAAATGTTCGTAGTTTTTTCGAAATAAATTTAATTGGTTCAGACATTGACGAACAAAATGATACATTATTTTCGTTTATTTACCAACGTTTCGAGAATTGTTTATTCACTTCCCTCTTCAGAGGATTAGAAAACGAAAAGCAATTGTAATGCCATTCACTTTTTAATGGAATTGGTTTTTTAATGTCCCGAAGAGGGAAGTGAATAAAAAAACTCCCAAAACGTTGGTAAATAAACCTAATGGCGATTTTCGCTTTTGAATGCCCTGAAAAGGAGAATAAATAAAAAACTCGCGAAACGTTTGTAATAAATAAACGAGAATAACGTATTCATTTTGTTGATCAGTATCCGAACCTATATCAAACAATTTGATATATTATTGAGGAAAAGCAATACATGTGCCGGACTCGACCTGATTTATTCTACTTGAAATAAGGTAACTCGATATAATTCGTCCACCTTTGGAGGTAAATTTTTGTATGTTTCTTCAAGCATGTTTAATAAAAACCGTTAATGAGACATCAAAATATGGTACATCTTCTAGGAAGGAAAAAATTGAGAACGCCCTAGGAGTGATATTCACTTCAAACGAAACCGAATCACATCAAGTGACTTTATAATATAAAACGATTTTCGTGACTTTTAAACTCTAAATTTAAAAGGAATACCTTCATTATTCTAAGGTGACATACAATTTCGATCATGTCTTGAATTGAAAAAAAAAATTGCAAAAATTCATATGTATATATACCTGTCATACAACGTAAAAATAAAAACAAGTACCATATTTATCATACAAAACACCCAAATAAACGTCATAACCCACCCGTGGTTCTTCCACAATAACCCGTCTCCCCTGCGACTCCGTCATAAGTACCAGCCGATACAAAAATACCTCGCATCCATCCGTCCTCTTCGCAACTCACCCGCTGCGTCGCTTCGAATACATCCATAGCCTACGCTTCTGCGCCATTATCAAAAGCTCCCACATACACAGACACCTAACCGTCATTAATCTCTCTGTTGCAGGCAACGTTTTCGTGATAGCGGCGATCCTGCTTGAGCGCCACCTGCAGAGCGTGGCGAATTACCTGATCCTCTCGCTAGCGGTAGCCGATCTACTCGTCGCCTGCCTCGTCATGCCTCTGGGTAAGTGTACCCTCCCCTTGTATTATACACTATATATTATACTCTCGTTTACGCTTTATATATCAGCCTGTAGTATTAGCGTATTTTCGGTGTACTTACACTGGATAACGGAATGTCCGAGCTAATTCGCGGGAGAGAGAGCAGCTTACGCGGTTTGTACTTGATTTTCGCATATGTACATAGGAGAACCGATAACGGAGGTTCATTGTTTGGCGGACCGATGACAGCGCCGATATTACACTAATAAGACTTAATGTCGTAATTAGATTAGCGCGTCAAGCGCCGCGCGCTGGCTAATCTTGATTGGCCTGCACGCAGCGCCGGCTCCCGACGAGTTTCAACGCAGCGCGCTGAGTGTAATAACGTAATAAATAGAAATTGAACGCTGCGATTATTGCCGCCGAGTGATCCAGGATTGGTCGTGAATTATGGGAGTTCAAGTATTGATTAGAGGTTATTATTCAATTCTGTAGTATACAATTAATTTATCTTCATTTGTATCTGACGTATACGTACGAAATAAAATCACAAAATAAATACATAAAATAAATTAACAGTAAAATGCGAGTAATCGACATTAAAATAATTCGATGTGGTAATTTACACATATAATTGAAAATTAATGTAAAAACATTAAATACAATATAAATGAACTCTTGTATTATTTTCTTGTTTATCAACTCTTCAATATTAACTTGACGTCAGTGTTGAACTAAGCAACCCTTCTACTCCACCTTACAAAAAAAATATATAAAACAAAAAAAATCTGACGCGCCGCTTTTTTACGTCCGATCCGCGATTTTTCTCTCTCACTCTTGCTCTCTCATCCACTGTACTACAGCCGCGAGCAATATATAAAAGCGCACCTTCTCCGCGTTTCTCTAGCTCGCGCGCATTCATTTATGCGGTCGCGCGCATACACACGCATAGAGGCGCAGTCGTTTTAGTGCGGCATTGTTGGCAGGAGCCGTGTACGAGGTCGCCCATGAATGGGCTCTTGGTCCTGAATTATGCGACATGTGGACCAGCAGTGATGTATTATGCTGCACCGCTTCCATTCTACATTTGGTGGCCATCGCCCTTGACAGGTGGGTGTGATTTTTTCCTCTACTTTTCTACTCGGCTCCATATATACTACTGGTTTCGCATTGTTCGCGGTGTGCGCGAGTTGGAGCTATGGTGGTGCGACGTTAATCAAGACAAAGATGAAGCTCCCGTGATTAAGCTGCTGCTGCTGCTTTTACGGGACGTAGTATTGTGATGTTTGGGGACGTTCGCATGAATTTTTAATCACTTTATTTATGAATGGAGAGAGAGATGAGCGGCGCGTATAGTGCCTTTTGAGCGTTTCTGGGTCACGCTAAAGTTCGAACTAGGTGAGGAGGATGAAAAGACCGAGAGTTAGTTTATTGTTGGCAGATTTTCGTAAGCGATATAAATATCGCGGACAATATTTCTGAAAATTAGAGATCTAAACACGAATCAGTGATTTCTACGTTCTATAGCCAAAGGTGAACGATCCCATTTCATATAGCCACTGTAACCATCATATACCATCCGCACTTCGGTCCCTCGAAAAAAAACACCAGCAACAACCCCATACACGTGCACAACGGGCGACCCTATAAACCGCATTTACGGGGCTAATCGCCCGCGAAGGCGGCAATATCCGGCGAATCCATTGTACCGGCACAAAGACCGTACCGAAATCCAACGACAAAGGGCCTCTCTCTCGTAAAGGAATCAATAATTTCTCGCTCTCGACGAGCTCACGAGGAAAACGCGTGGTCAAGGCTCGGCCGTGGACTGTTAAGGGATATACGCGCTAGCAGCAGCATCTGCACGTAAGAGCGAGAAACAACCGCCGTGTCTAATGCACACCAAGTTGAGGATGTTCGGGGTTATGGGTAGGTGTGTTTGTGTTTGCGCTGTGGTTGAGGAGTAACGTGGAAAATGATAAAGGGTGGGGAGAGTTGGATGGAAAGTTTTCTGGGATTTTGGGTAGTAGGATAATAACAAAAATCGGGGACTGGAATGTAGGAAGTCTATGGGATTCAAACCTACTTATTTATAGTGGAGAACGTAATAAGTAAGGAGATATTTTCTCATTTTTATTTCAAACTCTCCGACGAAATACTGACGTTCCAAAGCTTTCATGCAGATTAACAGTTCTTTCTTAAATTCTTCTTCGCTAACTATAATTAATAGTATACGAGCTGTCAAGCAACGATGTAAACATTATGTACTCTCTCAAATTGAACATTCAGTTTTCTAATTCTAAATTTCAAATCTTCAATTTAAATAAAAAAAGCTAACTTAATTTGAAGGAGAAACGGAGGCAAATAATTTACACAAATTACTTCGCTGATTCTTATTTTCAAAATTAAACATTTAATCATTCTACCGCTCTTTTTTTAATCCTCTAAAAATCTTCCCATCCCAATTCATCAAGCTCCAGCGTAGAAATGCATTCAACCAGCTTCAGCTCGCGAGGGAACACCTCTTTTACCTCATCGCATTGTAATTGAAGCCATAAATTCAAACGCCAAACGCTCGTATACGCGCGCGACGTGAGCCAATTCTAAACGTCGAATTCTCCTTACCCCTTTCTCCTCCTCCTCCTTCTACCATCCTCTATCCAATCGTCCCCCCTTTTTTCGTGGACGACGGGTCTTCCTTTCGGTATATATACGATGCTCGCTCAATTACGTGTTAGCCCAATTAAGGAATAGGAACGTATAGCCGGGTAATTGGTCGCGGTCCGTGTATAGGTACAGATTCGAAGATAGATATATGTGTGTTCATACGTATATATACGCGCGTCGTCTGAGAACGGAGACACGGTCATTATACCTATGTATATGTATCTATACGTGTGAGTTCAATGTGTATACCCAGGGAAACTTTGATCAATCGTGCGGAATACGGACTGCATTGTTCGGCTTGATATGATTATCAATAGTACAATGGAGTCTATGGTGTGTGTGTGTCTCTGTATCGGTCGGGGTTCGTTGATTCAGTGTAATTCAGTTCGGAGATTTTCAATTAAGGGTCGGGAGGAAATTTTACAGCGCACGTACGGGGCTGCAAAATTAAGTTCTACGGGTCGGATTGTAATACCAATAAGGTATAAAGGTACATAGAACTGTATTCATTGTGATTCGTTTTATCAATGCACTCAAAGCCGTCTATTCTTTAAGACATTTCAAAAACAATCAACACTCTTCTCTAGACAAAAGATTCACCGCCACCTGCGAATTATTTCCACAACAAAACTTGTTACCCCTTTCCAATCTCCCTCTCGTTAATCAATCTCTTTCTTTTTCCCTGCGCTGCAACGAATTAGCCGTAATGCGATGTGTTTCCGTCGCTTTGGATTTTGAAATCCTTCAGCTCCGGTTTCGCCGGCTGTCAGCGCGGTCGCGCATTACAGACAATAGCCACGTATAGGTAACCAATAAAGCGTGAAGGTTTTATCACACAAAGCACCTTTTTCGAGCGCTCGCACACAGACTATAGCCGCGCGCGCGGGTGTAGCGGAGGACAAATCAAATAAATGGAGTTACACACGACGGCTCGATAAAACGGCCTCTCTTTTTTTTACCTCCCACTCTATTTTTTCGCCGTCCCTTTTCTCTCGTGCAGTGCACGTGCACGCTGTAAGTACTTACCACGGCGCTGACAAATAATTCGCGAAAACCAATTTTTAATTTCATTCTTCGGTTGTTTCTCCGGCTCTCCACGGTTCCATTTTATCCTCCATGCGGATTAGTAAATTCGCTGTGCATGTGTATGTGTGTGTGTGTGTGTGCTGGTTGATTTTTATCAAAGCTTCGTTGCGATACAAATTTAAATTAAATTATAACGGAAAGATGAATTGTGTGCTAGAAAGGAATTGAGAATTTGGTCTGTTATTTCCAGTGTATTCCATCAATACCTAATGTCTTGTATTTTATTGTACAGAAGTGGCAAACTTTTCATTTTACAAAGTTTATCATCTTAAAGAGTACGCAGACATTATTAATAAAAATAGTTAAAATCACAAATTTTTTCGTAAAACATCCTAAATACATAATAGTTGACAAGTCGATCTACGACAAAGTAGTGATTTTTCTTCCTCAATCTTTGCTCATTTATTATACTATTCGCCCTTTTATTCGTTCCACGAAACACATTTAAAAAAGTACCGCAAAAACATTCCCCCACCGAATCACCGTTCAAAACATTACAACCGTACATCAAAATCTCTATGCCGTTCCGGTCGCATATCAATGCAAACGCGCGAATAAAGCCGCGACAAACGACTCACCCATTGCCTGTATTCCCCGCGTGTAAGTACATCAAAGAGCAAGCCGGCGCGACACAAAGACACTACCCCACCCACCAATATTTCACACTACGCGAGTTCGCATACATACATACAGAGGTACACGCGGAAACGAAAGATTCTCCCCTTCTACTATCGGGAATTCATGGCTCGTCTTCGTCTCTTGCTCCCGAACTTCCAGCACTCGCGCGCATCTTTATTTACAGCCTCTTTTTCCTCGTTTTACGAAGCCATCCCGCCTGTCCTCCTCCTTCTCCTCCTGCTGCACGCGAGATATATCGACCAATTTGCGAGGTGCGCCCACGGAGAATCGAGAAATCAGGGGCAAGCATGTGTATGTGTGTGTGCGCGAGTATCGGTATCGTAACCCACGGGAGTGTGCAGTGCACACGTGTATCCGTACATGTATACGCGCGATCTGATTTCTACGGTGCACTCGCTCTCTCGCCTTCATTTTTTACGCGGCGAAGGCTGCGATCTTTCTTCGCGTGTGTCGGCGAGGGGAAGGAGGGAGAGAGAATTATTTATGAGATTATTTATCAGAGTCCATTGTGCAGCTGGGAGTTGCGAGATAGAAGTCGCGCGTGTGTTACGTGTCTTGGGTGTGGGGATTCTTTTTCTTGGAAGCTGCGGCTGCGAGGTTTGATCGATTCTTCGGTGTTCGTAGGATATGTGTGTATGCGTGTGGTAAGATGTGAAAGTTGAAAGAATACTTTGGGGTGTGATTTTATTGAGGTTCTACTGGTATATAATTCGTAGATTTTTGCATACAAATAAACACAAAATACATATGGGAAAGGTCTTGATTTTTATGTCACTGTATCATTTTTTATTCGCACATCGTCTGATGGAAAATATCATGTTTATTATGCCTGTGCTTTATTATTTGATACATTTTAGAAACAATATTCAACCGGACTGTCTATATAAGCTTTTACAAAAAAGTTATAGAGTAAACAAAAATATTCTAAAATCGAAAAAATCGGAAAAAATTGTTATCGTTACCTTCTAATTCATGCACATTTCAGCTATTATCTCAAACTTTTTCATAAAGATGAGTAAAATAAATCATAAAAATATTATTTACTTTTCTTTCTTTGGTTTTCGAACTTGTATCCAAATTATTTATGTGTAATAAGCGAAGCCCATTTTCTTCTTCAATTATAACACTATTAAATGAATTTATCAGTGTTTTATTTAAAGAAGAAAATAGGCAAAGGGCGAAGAAAATGAGACACTAGGAAGGGAACGGACGGTGACTTCGCCCATTTC
>UXGD01006227.1:0-12887 GCA_900474315.1 Torymus auratus
GTATTGTATTTTATATATATATATATATATATATATTGCGCAAATACGCACCGGAGGTTTTTGTTGTTGCTGCTTATCGCGCGCTTTTTGTCGTGGTCTGATGTAATAAATTATTCATTGGTCGCAATAGCAGTGAGTCTTTGCATTCGTCAATACTTGCTTAACTGCACTTTCAAGAATAGAGCATTAATTTAAAACTAGGTTAATTAAAGAGCGGCAGCAGCGCTAAAAGTTCCGTAAACCGTATGTAGATTACGTATCAGTATATAGGGTTGTAAAACGCATATATGTTTGTAATTAAGAGGTGAAAAATCTTTGCCAGCCGGAGATTATCATCGCAGTGACATTAACAAAACACTAAGAAACAATCAAAAAAAGGCGCCGTTGGATACGCCTGTCCATAACTCAATGTCGTGGCCGCCTACTGTAATTGTCGAATTAGTCATTGTCTCGAAAATTTTGACTCGCGAGTATACTCCACGAGTCGATCCTCAGCCATCGCGAGGCGCAAAATGCAAAATGGGCATCATACGCGCGCGTCTGCATGCAAACAATCGCACGTCACACGTCGTCGCGGCTCGTTTTCATTCAACACCGGCTCCCTCGCTCTTATCGGCTATTTATAAGCACCTACATTCGCGCCAGCGCGCGTGCGCTCGAGCTAATTGCTCCCTCGTCTCTGCAGATAAGACGCACCTTTAACTTCTATGGGCAAAAATTTACGATCCGCCACTAGCGCGCGGTACGTTGGCTCTAAAGTTTGCGTTTGCGCGCGCGCATGTAGAATTTGATTGTAAAAATGAGATTGAAGCGAGGAGGAATTTGCCGGAGATATCGAGGACCTTGAATTCGTGCGCGCGAACGCTTCTGGGATTGTATTGACGCTTGCGCACATACCCGGCGCTGAATACAATCGGTTAACAGCTGCAAGCTGCTATATGATCCTGACGTCGGTGCAGTGTTTGTGGGGAATTCACCGCATCAGTGATCGCAGCAGTGGATGACATCCTGAGGATTGTTTGTTAAGTTCGTTGCTGATAAAGGCGTTATTTCAATGTTTGTTAATGTTTGGTGATAATTTAAAATTGAAATTTTATTTTCGTCATACATGCCCGTAAAGTTATATTTTACGGCCTCTTACAGCTTCGTCCATTTTCTTCCTTAACATACCGGTCGATCCTCTTAAAAGTGGTATAACACTTTTAAAAGAACGGGCAGTTGCCGCCGCCCGTTCTTTTTTCTCCGTTAAAACACCGATCGATCCTCTTAAAAGTGTTATAATTTAATCAATTATAACACTGAGAAGGGGCGACGGCGTTACCGCCGCCCGTTCTCTTTTCTGTAAGGGGTTTCGCCTATACTAACACTGTTTTATCGGCGGAATATGTAAAAGTAATTCATATAAATAAAAGGATAACGATTTACGCCTTGAATAAATTCATTTGCTTTACGTAATGCTGTAATATATCATTCTACAAAGTTTTGAGGCAAAAAAACAACGACATCTTTGCTTATTTTTGGAACGAAATTTGGTTAATTTTCGGTAATTTTCGTTCCCAAAATAAACAAAGGTGTTGTCGTTTTTGTCTCAAAACTTCGTAGAACGATGTATTAGAGGATTACGCAGGGCAAGTGATTTTGTTTAAGGCGCAAATCATTATCCTTTTATTTATATTGATTATTTTAACATGTTCCGCCGATAAAACAGGGTTAGTGGTAAAGTAGGGCCATTACACCACCTTAAGTGAAGAAAATAGGCTTCGCCCATTTTCTTCCTTAAAACACCGGTCGATCCTCTTAAAATTGTTATAATTGAATAAGAAAATGGACGGTGTAAAGTTCAATTTTACGCACACTACATGTGAAATTCAACTTTACGCACTGAAAGGATGCGAAACTAAATACTTTATGCATACTATGCAAAAAAATTATTTTTAATATAACTTCCATACTAATTTCAAAGAAAAAGCCTCACCGTTCTGCCCGTATCACTTTTTAGCTTATATTTCGACTTAAACGAAATACTTGCTTTTTTGACTTTATAAGACGCCCGAGTCGTTGAAATATGATAATAGAAACTTGCATAACAATGTAGTGATTATTTTTAAACAATTAAAAACTGTACAAAACGTATATTTTTCATATTTGGAAGTTGGCGACATCGGTTATTTGAGCTTTTTGATAAGTGAAGATAGCGAACTAGAAAAATGGCCGAATTAGTGAAGTGGCCGAATTACCCCGACTTACCTTATTTCCGATTTTAATAGCCCGACATATTCGATTCCCTCGCTAAAAAATAATGTTTGCCTTACCATCTTGTCTTGTTTTGTGTGCTATCTAGCAAATCATCTACTCTGTAGCTAAAAATTCGACATACCGAATAATTTCTGCGCATTCATTAATATGCATTTATTTTAAGAAATTGTTTTAAAAAAATTACAAAAAATAAATCTCTTTATTGCCATACTAAAACATGCTTTCGAATCAACTACACCAATACCTTGAAATCCGAAAATTTGGTATGTCTATGGGACTGAAATCGGCGGCAGCCGCCATTGCAGCGAGTAAAACGCGCGTCTAGGGAGGCGAACGAGTCTCCGGCGGCATATTATATAGAAATCGACGCGAAGGCGAGCGAAAGCCGCCGAATCACTTGGAGCGATTAGGAGGTGAACGGGATGGAAGAAATTCTCTCGCCTGCCCTCTGCAGGTGAGGTCTAGCCTACTCGTTACGCGATCTCTAGAGGTAGGTGTACCCCTATCCCCCCCGCCCATATTAGACCCTCCTCTTTTCTCTCTCCTTTCTCTCGCTGCGCGAAGAGCAATAAAGGCAGGAGAAAACCCGCCGTAACCGGTTTCCCTATCGAGAGACGCGCACTTGCTCCCGCGAAGCGGAGAGGGAGTCGAATGCTGCAGCCAAGAGAGTTAGAGAGAGAAACACAACGTATTATCGGGAAAAAATCTCCCGGGAAATCGACGAGATGAGCGGCTGCTGCAGCTGCTGCGCTCGCCGATAATGATACTTACCGCGCTCGGCTTTTATTTAGGTAAGGTGCGGTATAATTGAATGGCGGAGAGCGAAGATTTTCACTCCTAATCGCTCGATCACGCAAGAGTCGCGGGGTGTTTTTCCACCTTGGCGTTGAAAAATCGCTTGATTTCTGAGGAGGCTGCGCGGGCATTTGAACGTCTGTTACTAAGCGGCTAGGGAAGAATGGTCGTATGATATGACACATGTGGATGCTTTATGAAGAATATACTTATCGGGGTTCGTGTTGGTCTCTCTGTTATTGACTAAATAGTTACATAATTTTGCTTATTAATAGTCCATTTAGTGATAGGTGTATTAAAAGTAAAACGTTAAGCCTTTGATGTTAAAAAAAACGCTCTAAACTTTGTAAAGCCGCACGATGTATGCAGATTTCGTATTCAAGCGGAATTCATTTATGTAAATTTTTTGATACAGTACGCTTCTCATTTATACTTCTGACTGCATTTGTAATTTTTGTTTGGGTTTTGCTTTCTTTCGGTTTGCTGAGTTTACTATTCTGTACGCTTCGAATGGATAAAATATCGATGCCTGAATGTTGCCACATTGTAAGTGTTTGAAGTACGAGCTGTTAACTAGTAATACTATATTTTTACAAAATTATAATATTATTTTATTTTTTCATGCAGGTTTTATTTTAGTAGGTACTACTCAGACTAACGAAAAAACTTTCGAGACAAAATAACTTAAATCAAATAACGTAAAGTCAATTACCGATATACTGTGACTAAAAATACTGCAGCAAAACAATTCAGTTAATGAGTTTGAAGGTTATGAAATTTAATGCTTCCCTGATACGAGAGATGAAATGCACCGTTCGATTACCATTAAGAAGTAAACACGCAGTTCCGATATACTTTTGCGTACGTTTGTAAACATTTTCATATCATGAATTTTTACGTGGTAATTATCGAAATTTTAACGAAATCTAATGGAACTGGTACAACAAAAATGTACTTGAGCATATTAACAACGTTTTTGCAACGTCGTGTCAATCGATTGCTGTAAAAAACATTGATGCAAATAAGATGATGTAGAACCACCAAATTTTGTCAACCTTATTTGTAGTCACATTGAAAATGTATTCATAACATAAAACATTCTTGTAGAAAATATAAAGTTATTTATAAAATTTCTGGCATAAACGAACATTTATTTGTGCATAAGATTTTATAATAAGCTGTATAACGAATTACTATGTGCTAACCAAACGAGATGATTGAAAGATTGCGAATCGAGTTGGTTGGCTGCGGTGGGTATATAGTTATGTAAACCGCTTGTATAGAAATAAATTTTCAGGCGATTCGCTGTTAACGCATATGTACAACTGGACGGAGCTCATCGTGCATGCATAAACTAGTAATTCCAAGAAAAGAAGACAGAAATTCGAAGTTGAAGACCGTGACTTCATTCTGTGCGGGTTTCCGAGATTAACAGGTGAAGATGAATCCATAGCCGGGTGTTACCCCTGATTAGCGCCCTTTAGAAAGCGGGCTTTATTGGTCAACTGTTCTAAAAACTTGTGTGTTGGTCAAAAAACATAGTGAAAATTAATCGGAAATATGTTAATACTAAGGCGTGAAGATGTGGCACAAACATAGTTGAATATTCTAATTCGTGGACCACTTTTTAGATTTCTTTTCTAAATTTGACCTTTGAGAATTACTTAAAATATGGGGATATGCAGAAAAAAGGATTGGTTAAACACATATCCTGTAAGATTTGCAGTTCTCTACTTTTCTCACTTCGATACGGTGAGCTTATTCTTCGAACTATACGTTAAAAGAAATCAAGCGACGGTCTGGCTACCGAGACAGCCCGAAATCTTTTTAGATCCGTGAGTCACTTGAGATTGCATTTGATTTAATCACAGTCAAAATTATTCTACTTCTAGATTTGTTCAGAGTAAGTTCCACAAAAATAAAAAACCTGGGATTGCCGTAACAGACCAGTGTCAAGCTTTTTTAATCCGCGCATTTTTTGTTGCCTTTTCTAAATCTTCTTACACACAGTCTGTGCTTAAAAATAAAACTGTTTTTATTTTCTTCTAGCGATCCAATCGAGTCATCAATTCAAAGTACGGAGAAGCATCACAAAGCAGGCGAAAAAATGCATCGTTGTGAAAATAAACTTGCAAACAGTCCACACACAAGCAGTGCGCGCGCGCAGTACAATATTCCCGTGGCAACACGGCAATTCTCAAGGCCGGGACTCGCAAGCTCGCTCTCGCCGCTCCGGCGCAGTCAATTAATAAATCATCTGTCGTCAACCTCGTTGTGTTGCAGATCGCGCGCCTTTTTTTCGCAGCGCGACAGATAACGCGTGTGTTGATGCGTTTTCTCTCTTCTCATCTGCTTCGCAGCAGCAGCTACGGCGGCAAAGAACGCCCCGTCGGCAATGTCGGACTGTTGTATATCTTTGGCTCCGATACGCATGGGGTCGGTAAGGTGTTACGCAACGTTGTCTCATCTTGTGTTTACGAATGAATCTTTTTTTATGGATGTAGGAGAACACGATGCAGACGTATAAAGTACATGAAAAATTGTTTCTGATAAATCGCCGAATATAATCCATTTTAAGAGTGAATTGTGAATATTCTCGGCAGCGATTCGTGCAAGAAATCGTAAAAGTAAAAGTTGAAGCCCGCCAACATAACCTCAGTTGTCCGGGCGTAATATATTTTACATATTAATAATCCCCTGGAATAACAGAGTTGTCTTGTTAGTAATGGTGAACATCTATTGTTACAGGCTGATTGCTTTTTATTGGATTGCATTGAACGTTTTAATTACTAATGAATTATTTAAACAGTTTATTAATATTTAAGGATATTAATAATAATCAAGGAACAAAAAACACGTTTTCGTAACATTAAATATTTTATATAATATTTATTTTAATATAACTCAAGACACCGCGCATACATATAAAATTAAACAATATATCTCAAAGCACTCAAGTCTTTCCATCACTTAACCAAAATTCTAAACAACTTTTGAACGTATACTTCAACCAAAATCGAATTTTCTAAAAAAAGAACGTTACACGCCGTCGATATCGCACTATCTACCTCGCTATCAACTGATGTCTCGATTCGGCCGAGCCTCGGTAACACGTGTAAGCTCACGATATTCGATTGCCGAACCAGAAATAACTCGTTACATGCTAAAAAAAGAAGAGACGGCAATTCATCACTTACAATGCACACGTGTACAAAGAGAAAGACGGCCAGACCGACCATGAGATTCGTCCGAATAAATGGTCGCTACTGCGAGCTTGAGAGGAAGACAAGAGAGGGGGGGGGGTCGCGCGAGGTCGAGCGATAAAATCCAAAATATTGTAGAGGGTTCATGCATGGTACACGGGACAGAGAACTTGCCTACTGATGTAATGCTATATACAGGAGTGGAGATAAATTTTGGCCTCTCTCGCCAATCTAATCGCATACGAGAGCCAGAGAGATTGAAGGCTTGTAATAATATACTTTTCTCACTTTTTACCTTTTTTTGCTTTTTCGTTCCAGTGGGAATCGTTGAATAAAGATATTGCCAAGTAATTTAGATCTTTCGAACAAATTATTATATTTGGAACATAGTTAATCGGATTGCCGTACGGTAACATTAGATTGGAAATGTGGTGCAGAATATAATACCTGCAAAAATTCTGTGAGCAGCAAATGCAGCAAAACTGGCTTTCGCATATTCAACTAGCTGATATAGCGAGGATATATTCAATGTTACCTGTAAAGTATACCTCAAAAGCAGCTTCCCACAGGAGCAAAAAGGTGTGCGCGATTCTTGATTTACAAAAAATAGACGAAATGTCTCACGGAAATACCGCAGCGATTCTTCAAGGCCGTCGAGTGTCATTCTTTTTCTCTTTCACCGCTGCAAATCGCTCCCAACTGATATATATATTTTCATGGACACGCGACGCCGGCTTTTCAGCGTCGCGTAATATATATATCTCCGCGTGTACGTCAGGAGAGTGCGCGAGATTGTAAAACCAGTAATTCTAGACGGGAAGAAAGAATTGTGGGCCAACCTTATCAATTATACGATATCCAGTAGTCACGTAGACACGCGCTGTCTCGTTACCGATCGAAGGGTATAGAATATGTTGATTATTCCATTGCCGAAGTATGCATAATTCCTTAGGTGAGAAGACATTTATTTAAATAGACATTTGTCGAATGAATGCGGCAGTTTCTTCTTCGGACATTCAAACGCACGCGCGCGCATCTGATGGAGACTTATTTTTACGAAAATAATAGAAGTCTGCTGACGATATTATCAAACGAAATGGCTGTAAAAATAAATCTACCATAGCCCTAAAAGATTCAAAGTTTTAGAAAGAAACACGGTGAAAAGAAGTGAAGCAGAAACAACAGGTTGATGGCGTCGATAAAAAGGAGCATTATAAGAAAAACTGAAAATAATAGAAAATGAAAAGAAACGTGAAAGACGAATAGATCGAGGTGCAGAATAACATGGTTAGATCGAATAAAAACATCGGTAAGGTTGCTCGCAGACACATGTGAGGCACACACGCAAACGTATCCATGAATGTGAGTGCGCAGAGGCATGTAATTAGCGTACGGGTAATGCCGCATAATTTCTACGGTCAATTGTGACGTCAGTAGAGCCGCCGTCTCTTTCTCTCTGTGGCTTCGACTCGCCTCGGCCGGTTTCTGCGCGCAGTTAGCCGGCCGCGACTTTTCTGCGTCATTTCGCTATACTCCTCTTCGGCTAGAAAATTTCGTTGCTGCCAACCAACTACAAGCCTCTCTATCTCCGAGATGATAAAACGCCGTGTCTCGCTAGCATATTCATCTGTGAGTTTTATGGCACCGGTCGCAAGCAACAACAAGCCGGTGCACGCGAGTTTAGAGGAGCGCGCGTTTCGCTGAGGACCCGACCTCCGTCAAAATTATACAACATTTTATTTTATACGGCAGTTGCGCTGCAGAATTTTAAGCGCTCAAGTTCCAGCTACCCGATTACGTAAAATTATGAAGCGCGATCACATGCTAATGCAAGGTTGCGAAAGGGTCATGAATCGAAGATTAATAAACGTGATTGAAGACGCCTACAGCAGCTGATTATTTTAAGCGCGTGCTCTAAGTTTTGATGGATTAGGCGATTTTTTGCTAATGCCCGGTAGCCTTGCCGAATTTCGTTAATATACTTTTTAGGTGCAATTTGCGAAACGGGCGCTTACTAGGTCGTACAGTTATTGTACCATTAAAACATGGTAAGATGACTTGCGAAACCATTTTTGCGCGCAATCGATGCTTACCATTTATTCTTTAGTGGAATTGCTAGACCAGCTTTTTCCTAAGAAGTAGTTATCTCGCGGCTCTAGAAAAAAATTCAATACCGCAAACTGAGTTGTCCGCTTATATTATAAAGAACACAGACGTCTCGTGAAATTTTATAAAGTTTGCATTCCATGTAAATTTAAGATATCCTGTTTAGACGACCGATATTTTCAATAGGTTTTAATAGAATAATAATTTATTTAAGAGGTTAGAAAAAAAGAAATGTTCAAACTCTTGTGGATAGAAATATTCAAAGCCATAGTTCCTCTCCCGTTTCTCGCTACATTTGAGAGAAAACGCGAAGAGCACCAGTCCAATTGTTTTTACAGACAGCTTCGATGCTCTCTAAAGGCATTCCTTACTTCGGATTCGCAGGGGAAGATGGATTTCATCCCTTCCGGCGGCACGGGGTTAATGCAGCGGAGCTAAAGGAAGCGCTCAATCGTTCGGCAAAGGTCTACCTACTTACATATATAGGAGGAGCGACTGCACCCGAGATTACGTATGCGTCATTGGGCTTTCCAAGCCGTCGTCGTTGTTTATAAATTCCTCGGAAAGCGTGTGTAACAGCAGGAGGCGTGAGAGCAATTTTTGAATGTTCACGGCTGCACGTGTAGTACCAATGTGTCAATAGTATTACAGAAACAATAGAGCTAATCGGTTATACAGTCGATAAGAGATAGCCGCCGTTTGCGCGCTGGAAACAAAGGTAAAGTCGTCGGGTAAAAGTCTGCGTGTCTATGATGCTAGACACGATGACACTGGCCGGTCAAGGTTAGAGCCCCTCAAGTAAATACGTGACGGTGAAAGAGTCGTGATTTTTCGATAGGGCGGTACAAATGGATGCTTTTACGAACGAATGATATGTACGAATGAATAAATACTTAACTTATGAATTCACGTTAATGTATCACAAAAATATTGATAGTCTTAGCAAATCATCAGTAATCCAGTCAATTATTTCTTGCAGCATATTGCACTGGCTAAATGCTTCTTTTTTCTAATTTTGTGAATTCGTCGTACCGTCCATGTTCTTTATCTTGTGATTCATTTCATTGGTGATGTAAATTAGAAGAGGTAAACATAAAGCTTGTCATCGAGAATAATTATAAGCTGATTAATTTTAATCTTGCAATCTGATACGTTTCGGATTTTTTCAAAAAAATCCAACATTTACACTGCGTTGTCATTTCACATACTTTGAAATTCATATGAAAATTTTATTACCTCAAAGATACACTTGAGAAGTTGTATATGAAAGTCGTGCGTTATCATATATTCGGTATCACGGAGAGATGCGAAATTTTATACATTCAAGTATAATTGCCCCAGTACAGAATCGGCGTACAACGGCGATAATTGCATTTAAAGTGTCAACAAGAAACCGAGCTGCAAATCTTATGCTGCTGCACAGGCGCGAGAAGAAAAAAGAATCGTCATGCGAGCTGGGAACTCAGATCGACAGAATTCTCTGATTTTGTCTCGGTATAAACGCACTCGCCCTTCTCTCCTTCTTCCCTTCTCTTTTTCTTTCCGACGCCTCTTTTTAACTTTCACCATCGACATTCTCGCAAAAGTTCTCGTGCGCGCGTAATGAAATTCTACACGCCCGTAACGATATTTTTGCCTCCGTCGCCGTATACATCCGCACATTCTGGAATGTGTAAAAGTACATACAGAGGGAGAGTCGACGTCGATCGCGACTTTCTAAGCATTTTCACTCGCGGCGGACAGTTTCTGACCACCCAGATATTTACAAGCCATAATGGGAGATGCATCGTTGTTTCATTACAGTTAGACAAACTGCACTGACATAATTAGAATATATTACCATCTAACTGGAATCATTATATGAGCAGAATCATATATGTTTTCGCAAAACTATTAGGTTTTGGCAGATCTGCATTGTCAGTTGAAAATTACCATTCGGAGAATCTAAAGAATCGGTATGGAAAGTAATGCTCAGCAAAGCCAACGATTATTGATTATCCATTAGACGCACAACCGTTGATCACAATCTCTCTGTCATACATCATAATCTATTTTTACGCGACGCTTTGACCAGTTCATAGCAGGCAACACAGCACCAAACATTTCTTTTTGTCGATTTCATATGGTTTTTAACCGTCTTTCAAGGTATTCGAATATTCCGAATAACAAATATACAACAATATATATTTAATATTCAATAATTTACAGTTCTTGTATAATTTAATAATATTCCATGGTCCATATCCCAAACGACAAATCTTATGGAGCCTAATCATCTTTGAGTTCTCGCGCGATAAACCAAACAACACCTAACAGGAAAAAATACATTCATCCTTTACCATATCCTCTCCATTTCACCCGGTAAAATCGCGCCATTTAATCGTCAAACGAGAGTAGCAGAGAGAAAGACTCTCGCTTGTTCTCTTCTCTCTTGTTTTTTTCTATTTTTTCGACTCAGTCGTTCGCTCGCTCGTCGTCTTCTGTCCTTCAATTTCTGCGCCCTTTTAGTCTTATTTCCCTATGGGCAATTACACGGCGATCACTCGCTCGCTCGCTCACTCACGAGAAAGAGGGAGAGCGAGGAGGTGGGAGAAGGTTTAACGATGTTGAATGAACTTTTCCATTGAAATCCAAGGATGGGCGCGCCACGCCGTTCCAGTTCTGATCGACTCGACCGGTTCGACGTGCAGTTTTCACAATCGCCGTCGGACGAGCTGCTGCGTATAATATACATGTGCGCCAACTTTTGCACCTTGACAATCGTTCCAAATACACAACAGCTATGCGTAATTTCTTATCGTATAGCACGTGACGCTTAGTCCTCTATACGGCGATACAATTTTTATAACGACGGTAATAAGGGAATCCGTGAATTGAGGTTTGTATTAATGCGATGGGTAAAGTTTCAATTTCCGAGAAAAGTTTCGTGAAAATGGATTGATTTTACTATTATTATTCAAATAAAGATAATCTCTTAAAAATTTAACAGATTTAAAAATTTGTGAAAAGTTTATGTGTGAATAAAAAAGTGTCACTAATACGGACTGTCGTCTGCTTTAAAGGCACACTAATAGGGTCTCTTACCCTATAATCCTCTATATAAAAATATAGAGGATTATACAAGCATTTCGATACCCCTGACAGAAATCAATATCCTGGATCAAATTCCAATGTGGCTAAAAACACAAAAAAAAATATATAAATAAATATGGAAAATATCTTACCTAAGGCACCTGATTTTCATCTGCGTAACCGCACGCAGAGTACATGTGTACCAGCGTCGTCGGGCGCCACCCACGCGCAAAGCCAATCGCGCGCGAAATTTCAGTGCTATCCATCCGCGAGAGCGAGAACGAGGAATGGGAAAAATCGAAGTCCAATGACGTCATCGCGCGACTAGTCTGCGAGCGAAAGAAAAAAGGAAGAGAGGGAGGCGCTCGCGCGAAGGAAAACCTGCTACCCCGGACTTTGTCCGCTATATACTATACCCGCGCTATGCTGAAGGAATTATTGCGACGCGAGCGCCAACTGCCAACAGCGTACTTTTAGAAAATGGTGAAAATTATGAATTTCTTTTGAAATCAAGTTTATAAAGTTATTTGCAGAGATTTATTGTGAGAATATCGCATAATCTACAAAGTCAAATATCACAAAAATGTATGTTTAAATCGAAATTATAATAAAATTTGAAAATTTTTTAGTGAGTGAAAAAAAAATTCTGAATATAAATTATACACACACTTTGGAGAAAAAAGTTTATAAAATTGTTACTTATCCAAGTTACCCATTAAGCCTAACTTTAAGGTTTTATTTTGGCTTCACATTTCCGTCATCATTCTTTTAAGAAAAAACAATACTGTTGTTGTTACAAAAATTTTTTTTAAATATTCTTTTAGTAATACATATGGGTCATTCCATGTAAGATTTATACTGACATTTTTTTAAGATTAAGATATTTTTTATATTCAAATTTAATGAAAAATATTAATCTGTGAAGTTTTAAGAATGTTTTGGTTCGTTTCCGAAAATGGAACGAGCTTCAGTTTAAAAGTTATAAGCAAATTAAGAACGCCGCTCCATTGTAGCGGCAGACCACAAATAAGATAATCATTACAATAAATTTGGGAACTTATGGTGACGTCTTTTAATATGCAATAATACAAATAGTATATCAAATAGATATTTATTGCAATAAATTGTAGAACGTATAGTAACGTCTTTTATTACATAATAATGCAAAGAATACATCAAAGAAGAAATCGGGATCGATATCATTTGTGGCAGACTTAGCACATGGCGCTCTTAATTTTCTTATAACTTTTAAACTAAACCTCGTTCCATTTTCGGAAACGAACCGAAACATTCTTAAAACTTCATAGATTATTATTTTTCATTAAATTTGAATATAAAAAATGCCCAAGTAATTTAAAAATCGCTTCTTTCCCTTTTTTCATAAAATTTTAATAGAACGAAAATTCATAACAAGTTTTCGTTCAAATTTCTGAAAAGTTGAGAAAAAATCCTAAC
>UXGD01006228.1:0-12885 GCA_900474315.1 Torymus auratus
GATTGAAAAGAATTGGAATCGATTAAAATTCAATCGATTTTGAGACTAATTCTTGATACCAATTTTCAGAATTCAATCGATTGCTTTCGTCCTATCGCGATTACAAAGGATTTCAAATGATTTCATGATTTCAAGCTGCTTTATACTTGATTTCGATTCAACACTAGTGTTAATGTGTAAATTAATGAATTCATGCGATTTCAATTATCTCATATTACAGGCGGTTAATACTGCACTCCGGTTGCAGGGCGGAAAAGTTGCACATGCCTGACTATCCCGCTCTACTATGTATTTTACAATGTGCTACAACGAAAAGCAGAACTTGGCGACCATAGGGTAAAAAATAATACTTTTGCATTTATAGGGATTAATGGGCGTCATAATCATCTGCTACTGAATTAATATGTAAAAATGCCGATTAATTTTCTCATAGTATAAAGGGAAAAGCAAAATGTAAAATGGGACGTTGTAGGTGTTAGACACGTAGGTTGGCATTAGAGATTCCTTCTCCAGCTCAGTTAAATAGACGATAAACGCGCTCTACTTTACGTAAACGACCGTGGACTTGGCTTGTCAATCAGGCAAAAAGATAGGCGCGCCTGCTCTATCTGCAGCTCCCCGAGTATATTACACGTCTCGGTCGCCTGGGCACGAGTACTTTCTCGCGTCATCGATCCTTTACGCAGACCGCGCGTAACTCTAGACGTGCGAACGAGAGTAGAAGGCCAACGGCCGATCCTCGGATGCAGGAAGCCTTGGCTCGCTGCACTCATGCCTACGCCCGCTAATGTAAATCGACCATAAAGGGAGAAAGTGTTTCGTAAGGCTGCCTCCATTTGCGATCGCGCACCAAAACGAACACTCCGAGGATCATACCCCCGTGTTTCCTGTCCACGAGTGTAACTCGCGCGCGCATAAGTATACTTTCTTCGTTTCGCACGTACGTCGGCCGATACGTAATATCGGAGCCGAAGTTTGGTAATTCGACCCAGATAGTAATCGCCGTGTTCGGACGTAAAGGATTTTTAAAAGCAGTTGGTAATATAAATTTCGTAATACGGAATTAAGGAAAGACCCTCTGCAGTCATGGTTTTGTGGGGAAGGATAGGTGAAATCGCATACACCTGATGCGGAGAGTTTACTGACAGCATGAGTTGATTACGTTAAAATAAATATTTTTAATTTTATTTAGATACCTATGTGGTTATATCGAGTTTAAAAATGTTTCTTTTACAAAAACTTCTCTCCGTTTTTAGGACCAATTTGTATTAATAATATTTAGTTATAGGAACGAATTTAGAATCATTTCAATCTTGAAAAATAATTGACATCAATTTTGTTACTTTCTTTTTCACATAAACTAGCGTCGTTCACTCGCTGACGCTCGCTCGATGGATTTGCGTCATAGATATTCCTTTTTCGAATAAAGAGTGAATTGTAAGTATGTAATCTGAAAATGATAATTATAAAATGATTGCTACAGATGGAGACTCAACCTATGAAAGGTGACCATTTTAATATAATAAAAAGGAAAGCACTTTTAACTTTTTTATTTTGCATAATAAAGATCACTTATTATCTGAATAACAAAGGTTGCATAAGTTTTCAAGTTTATGTCCATCCTTTATTATATTACAATTCATTGATTTATAACTATATAGAAAAAGTAAACGAATTGAGTAAACATTATTCATTTTGAAATAAAGAAGTTAATTTAATCAGATAAGAGTAACGTTTTCGTTATATTCATCGATGTGATAAATAATATGCAATTCCAAATAGCATACTTCTACGAGTTGCTATTCGATACAAACAAGTCAAATACTTTCAATGTTTTGTATAAATCTATTTTTCATTATTTCATAATTATTGTTTTGCTTTTTAGACGTTTGTTCAATTTGTCAGTATAATTTGGAGCATACACTTTAGGAGATGAATTTCTCTGCTAATCTTTATACCCTTTACTGAAAATTGTTAGTATTATTTAAAACGGGATCAAATAATTAAATACACTAATCGATTTTCATAAAGTATACTTATTCTAAACTGATTTCCGGTAAATGAAATTCTCGTAAAAGTTTTTTGATTTTATAACTGCAGCATTTATTTACAATAGTGGCGGTGATTCTTATATCCACCGCATTGCATCACTCTTGAAAGAGCTCCTATACTTACAAGTGCTTATTTGGTATTATCCAACATAACAATCAGTTGTACAAAAAAATAGAAAATGGAACTTCATTTTTTCTGCAGCCACCAGTTTTAAGCAAGTTTCCTCATACCCAAAATTCTCTTCAAGAGTGAAATCAAAACACGTACCGTGTTCAAATAAAAAAAAATACCACTCGATTTTTTTAATCCCGTTTCCGCCTTCACCACTTATATTATTCAATCTTCATATACCAGTTACGCATTTGGTGTTACAGTGAAAAAAAGGAAATCGTAACCGAAGAGCGTCTCCTGCGAGGAAACAACTCGCGATTACGCAATTACCTTCCGAATGGAGAGCAGAAAAATTTTTTACATGCCGGAGCAGTAAGAGCGCGGCGCGGCTCTGCTTTCGTGAAAGTGCAGTTCGCAACACGTATGTGCGACTTTGCGAGAAGGATCGAGCGCTTTGCAGAGAAAATGAGAGAGAAAGACGGAGAAACGCGCGGGAAGAAAGTTCTCGTATGTGTCGTTGGACCGTGTCCAGTGCGCGCGCCTGCCGCAAAGGTGCCGATCGAAGAGACGCTCATGACCGCTGATAATGCAAATTCTATCGGCGATCAAGCTTGCATTGTTGTGAATTGCGACTTTCCCATGCACGCGATGGAAAGGTGTCGATCCATAACAAAGCACGTGATGTTGCTGTACAATGATGATTGTGTATAAAGCAGTTGCTGTTTCTATAACTTTTTACATTTTATTAATTGAAAGTAAAAATTTATAAATTAAATCATTGCCTTAAAAAGGTTCAAACTAACTAAGAATACTTTCAATGGTAAATATGACATTTTTCTCACTTTCTTTCAAAATTTAGGATATAAAGTTAACAAATACATAAGGGATCGATGATTGACTTAAAAACATGAAATTAAACGATTTGTATTAAACCAGAACTCTTCTTTATAACAGTTGAATGTAAAGAATTCAAATGCATATTAGCTTTTGTGAAGTTTTACACTTAACTCGATAAATTTGAAACTATGTTACAGTTTTATATTTAAACACGTTCCTTGAGTGAACACTCAAATCACATTGTTCAATCAAATAGTCTTTTTAATAGCTTATTTCTTTTTCTTGGGTTTAGTGGAAACTTCTGCTTGTGGTTTCTGCCAATCAAGAGGTTTACGCCGGTACATAGGCCATGGTGGTACAGTAATAATCGCTGCCATCACAAAACCAGCACCAAGAATATATATCGTCTGGGAAAATTGTTGAATTATGTAGCCCCAGATCAGACCAACCACCTGTTTAAATTAAAAAATCAATTATATACCAGACTACAAAATACAATGTAAAATATATGCCCAAAATAACTTACACCAAATAGAGTAATTATGATTCTTGACAGTTTTTCTGCTCTAGCTTGACCATCATAGTCCTAAATAAAATAGTAAATACTATATTAACATACAATATCTTAGAGAAATCATTTTTATAACTGTCCAATTTCAAAGACAGATGTATAAATATGTTGACATACGACAAAACATAACCTTAAATTCTATTGAATGTTTGGAAATAAAAATCTATATACCTATATTTTAAAAGAAAATAATGTGTATTCATTCTTACCATATGCAAAGGGATACTTTTGAAGTATTCGACAATCGCTGCCATAATTCAATTTCTTAAAAGACTAAATTCTAAAGAAAACAACAATAACTATAGCCGTAAATGCATCAAGGCGCAGACCGCAGACGTGGTGGTACTTATTCGATATATATAGGTCGCTCTTCTGCGCAGAATCGACACGACGACAGTACGACATCGTGGCGTGTAATGGGCGCGAAATAATATTAAATTTCGAAAGTAATATAAGTGAAAACGATTTTAATAATCGTTCAAATCTCCAATAATATAATATATTATACTTCATCATGAATTAAAATAATTTCTCAATCACAACACAATAACAATTAATATCAAAAATTTATATAAATGAATTAACGATTTTTTTAATTTCGTACTAACAAATTAACACTAAAATTAAATAACTATACTGTATTATTTGACATTCAATATTTTATTTTATCAACGTTTTATTAAATATTTCAAAATTATGATTTTCCAGACGTTTAGCAACATTTTATTTGTTCAACTTGTATTATGAATAATATAAGTGCAGGGGATCGATTAAAAATATACCTAGTAAAAGTTTATTTATTATAAAATATCTTTTATTTGCAATATAAAATTTTTTTATAAAATTATTTCTTTTTTTCTTCATTGTGTTGATCTGAAAATGTCCCATAACAGCTGTTGTATTTTCCTTGTGTTTTTGTCTCAGAATTGCTGCGTTGGTTATTCATTTCATCCATTTTATTAGAAATCACATCAACAGTATCGCCTACGGTAAATCTAGAAAATAATGTTTTACATATTCTTTTTTTCCTTACACATAAGACTACTTTTAACTTCTAATATTATTATTTTTTACACTGGGAGGTACACAAGTCTGTTTATTATGTGAAAACTGAGAAAAAACATAGTTTATTGCTATTTAAATTAATATTATTTATTTGCATGAAAATATTTTGGTTTTCTGCGATAAAAAACAAGTAAAATAAATGTTCCAAATACTATAATTTGGAAAATAAAATATCACAATAATTAAATCATAAATAATCATAATACTTCCACTTTCGATGTGAATTAACTTAATAAAGATTTTTAGGATAATCTTATAATATAATCTTGAAATAATTAAATATTATGGCTAATTTATAAAATGATCACAAATATATAGTTGATATATGCAATACAATATCTTACAGGTATAGTGAGAGTACTATGGTTTTCAGAATTTAAAGATGACAATGCTTACAAATACCGTTTATGACATAATATAGTATCGGTGCAAAACATAGCAAGTAAGAATTTTATTTGTCATTTATTATAATTTATATACTTACTGTCAATACCTTTTGATATTTTAGATATTTTTGGTGAATCATATAAATATAATATTGTTGGAAAAATAAAGTTACTTGGTAATATCATATGAAAACATATAAATAAAAATATAATATATTTATGTTTAAAATAATCATCGATAAAAACAATTGATCTAAAAATATAAAAATCTATGACAATTCTAGTAGAAAATGTGTTAGGTTCTCCTATTTGTTTGTTATTAAAAATTCTTCAGTTAGCACTTGGATTTCCTGTAAAAAATAAAGAAATAAGCCATGCAAATGCAAATGAAATTTATTTTAAGTAATGAGACTTTTTTTATAAATTATAGATAATTCCATAAAAAAGATGCTCCAATTGTATCAACAATTATTCAAACATCATGCTGTTATGTATGTACATATATAATGTGCAGAACGATTACTATTATTTATCTACGTAACTCAATGATGGCGTACTTAAGATTATTCCAGCAGTAATCACGGTCACTGTACAAGATAACATGACAAAAAAGCAACAACAACACTCCGTAAATAGCGTGATGCGCAATACATTAAAAGAACTTTCTTCCTTGTAAGAATATTACGTGCAATGAAATTTCGCTAACAAGTTCAGTTAAAAACTATATACCTCGTTAGCGTGGTAATAATTATCGTTCACTGTCAGTAATAACTTTATAATACTGTATCACGATAATGTTTCTGAAACGGGACCAGATTTAGAGATATCCATGAATTTCACAGAAACCGCGGTGAAAAACTTTTCCGCGCACGCACATCACACGAAAGCGGTGGCAATGTGCGTTATTTAATATCAGTTACAGTAAAAGTAAAATTACGCAAAAGATAACAACATCATCGTCTCTACTACCGCGTATCGGCTGGTACTTTGGCGCACGTAACGCAGTACTCGCGTCGTCGCTTCCTCCCCGGGAGGGCTTTTCCCAACGTACCTATATATTATTATATATACTTAATCGATCGTCGATGCGTCGTAAAACGCGCCCGGTGAAAAGAGGAAGCGCTCGCACACGCTAATCGGGAAGTCTCGAGCGCGCGCACTCGTGAACTTCTTTCTCTTGGCAATAACGCTCAAGCTGAAGGCTCTGCACTAGATCCTGGTTGCATCATCCTCGCGTCTAGTTATCACATTCGCGTACTTATATTCCGTGTGGTCAGTTCTCGCAACGCGGATCGCAACGCCCGTCTAAGATCGATCGATTGGTCTCATGAGTATATATGCAACCGGTATTTATAATATACGTAGTGGAATATTTTGTAGACTCATGTGTATACCGTTACGAAAGCCGACGAACTGATGTGTTGTTTCAGACAAGGACATCCGTCGTTATAGTATGATTTATTGTGGGACTGATAACGGAATACCTAGAATGTATTTGATGAGCAAAGTCTGATGAACTCTCTATACTAATTTGAACATATGCTAAAAAATTTCTTGAGACTTTTTATAGTTTTCTGAGGCAGAAATGTTTAAGAAAGTAACATTTTATTATTTTTTAGTTTTCAACGTGTTGGTGCATGCAAACATACAAATCTTCATATATACTCCATTCTACAAACTTTTTATATACAAAATATATTTTTCATCAAAGTGTTTGTTAGTAAAAGCCAAATGTTTGAAAAACCAATGCACTTGACATTAGTTAAAACAAACATTTTTAACAGTTAGTAATAAATAAAATAATGCCATCATATTTTTTCTTTAATATTATGTATATTTTCTTTTTATACGAAATAACAAACCAACATTTAAAAATTTTTTTTAATCATATAATATTATTATAAAATTTAATTAATGTATATAGCTATTGTAATGGATTGGTTTAAAAATGATTTGAGATTAAAATGAGTTTACGTGCTGTTTAAAAAATTATTCATATACAAATGTAATTCAACTAATATTATTGCAAGAGTATTTTTAAAAATTATCAACCATCTTGTATAATCTACTGTTTATATCACTAACTGTTTCATATCATTCACGAATCATTTTTTAATTGTCTTTTCTTGCCATACAAACATAAAGAATACAAGTAAATGAAAATGTACAAATTTTAAGCAGATCTTTAATCTATAATATATTCATAGCAGATTTTAAATTAATAAAGGGTAAATTAGTCACCAAGCAATAATTTTTTTAAATAAAAAAAAATTAATGCTATCTACTATCTACAAAATAAAAAAGAATAATTAAGCACCAAGTACTAATTAAATTCTAGTATAAAAATTTTTTTAATTATACTTCAATAAGAAAAAAATAAAACACAATTTGCCCAATTATTATTATCGATAATCAAAAGGAGAATGCCAAAAAGTATACGTAAAAATGACTTCTTACCAGGAAACATACAAGACTATTTCATAATTTTCAAAGTTATTTATTTAACATAGGGTTTGTACATGAGGAAACCCACCAAACCGTTACACTTTTTGTGTCACAAAACTGGCAACAATTTTTTTCAGGAGCACACCTTTCGGACACGTTTTTTGTCAATCTTTATACCTTATATTATACGAGAAAACAGTTGAACAAGCCAAAACGGGTTTGTGACACCGTTTTAGGAAAAAAATTTTTATGAGAATTTAACATGAGAAAAGTGGACGAAAAGTAGTCCATGATGATTAACCAATAGCAAGCTATTGAAGTGGCCAAAAAATATTCCAAAAAAAGCGATTAAAGTAGAAGAAAAGAGCTTTAATTTGAGAGGTTAATCATTAAAATCCGTCAATTTGGTACAAAGTCGCGAAAAAATACCAAAAATGGTGGATTACGTGGATTCGGGTAAAATCGCTCATTTTTGGTAATTTTTCGTGATTTTCAAATGCACGTAACTTTGCGGCAAATTGACCAGTTTTAACGATTAACCTCTTAAATTAAAGCTCTTTTCTTCTACTTTAATTGCTTTTTTGTGAAATATCTATTGTTACCTTCAATAGCCTGCTATTAGTTAATCATCACAGACTACTTTTCGTCCATTTTTCTCGTGTTAAATTCCCATAAGAAAAATTGATTTTTTCCTAAAACGCTGTCATAAACTCGTTTTCTCGTATAATATGAGGTATGAAGATTAAGTAAAAGCGTGTCCGAATTAAGATGTACTTCTAAAAAAAATTTTTGCCAGTTTTGTGACACAAAAAGTGTGACGGTTTGGCGGATTTCCGCATATACAAGTTTGAAAAGACAATATCTACGTAATATATAGACATTCCTTTTTAAGTTGGGAAGAAATTTTTTTTTGAAATTTCATGTTTTTGAAAGTCGCCAAATTGTGAGATAAATTTTGTATGTTTTCCCGTAACGAGCCATTTGGACCAAGATACTTAACCATTTTGGCATCATTATTTAACAATAACACGATTTTCCCTATAAAATTAGTTAAGAACTATTTTATAAGTACCAGACAAGTAATACAAGATAAAGTAATTTACGTTTTATAAAACTATTAGTTGCTAAATCAAATTTTGAAACTATAGAGGTGCATATATGTATCGGTTGTGAGCACTGTTCCATATTAAACGATTTACTTATAAAATAATCAAACTTTATTTCCGGACTAGAATTTTCAAAACCTACTGCTTTTTTAACCGGGAACTTAGTGTTTTAAAATAGTCTTTTTAAATTGTATTACATATTTATATGAATATGAAAATCAATGAATTAGAACATCTTTTATGAGCGATGAACACCACACAGTTCGCTCGTTAATAAGTATGTATACGAATTTTAAAAAGAAACTAATCACTTTTCCTAGGATATTATAAATTGACTTTCATTTTTAAGGTGAAGCTTACCCACCGGATATTTCGACGAAAAAGAGTTTTTAATTTATTTATAATTAGTTTTAACCATAATAGATACACTCAGAAAATAATTTTATGGAAACAAAAATATCAGACTGAATGGAATGATTATTTCATTAATTCAATGATAGATTCAATTAATTCAATGAAATATGCATTTGATTCAATCTAATATTTTTGTTTCAATAAAATTGTTTGATTGGCCGTATTCAAATAGGGGTTTAATTGAGTCAATGAGATAAAAACTAAAACAGTGTACGCGAGTTTGCGCTGAACACTGGCACGATTCATGAGATTGAGACAAAAGCTAGTAGCATTGGTGAGTTTGCGACGAAAACGAGCACGATTCATGTTCTTGCAAAAATAGTTTAGTTTCACTAAAAATTTTTAAGTATACAAATTTGCAAACGTTCTTTTAAAAGTCCATGTTTTTTCTGGTAAAACATCAATAATCTGTTAACATTTATTTTAAAAACCCCGTTATTAAATATTTGGAAAATATTTGCAAAACATCTTAATACCATCGACGCAAACATCAGTTTTCGCTGCAAATGTTAAAATGTACTTATTTTTGTAGGAAATTGAATCGTATTACTTTTCTTACGCGGCGTGAGATATAGATGCTGTTTTAAAAATTATCCAGAGCAAAATATTGAATAAATTGCACGTGTTTGCTTCTTTACGTTTTCCACAATAAATATAAATAAATATATATTGATTTGGAAGTTGGAGAGGAATGGTCCAGCCGTCGAGGTGGTTATAAATAACAACAACAATTGTTTAGTTTGCCGACGCCTTGAAGAGAGGCATCAATAAAATGCGCGAAACGTCCGTGAACTAAACAATTGGCGTTGTTATTTATTACCACCTCGACATGTGGACTATTCAACTTACAACTTCCAACATTTAAATCTTCCGCTGTCATTCATCTCATCAACTCTTCAAATTAAAAACAATTAATAAAAAAATTAATTTCAACATTTGATGGGGTACAAGCGCCTTATCAATCACAATATACTACAGTTATTACAATTAATGTAATAAATGAATAAATATTAAATAAATATTTCTAAAACAACCTAATTTTTTAACAGTAGGGTGTATGTAAAATCACGGGATAATAATATAAGGTTGTTTAAAGAATTCTGAGACAATAGTGTACACAAGAAGCAAAGCTACAACAACCGATTCATCTACCCTCGTTTTGTAGCTAAACAAATATATTTACAATCTGCTAATGCAGCTTTCCTGGGGCTCAGTTAGCGTGGACGTCCAGATCGGCATGGGCGGAATGAGGTTCTTGTGTCGGGCGAAATTCACGGCGTCGTTGACGGTCGGAAACATCGTGAAGTGACCCTGCTTGCTCTCGACAGCGTTGCACTTACGCATCGTCTCGTATACCGGGCCTGAAACATTGAATCACAGTTCTAATTATATTGTTTCTCGTAGTAGACTATACTGTAATTCGCACCAGTAAATACATCTCTTAGAAGTACGTGTACATTCAGCATCAGAAATGTTATAAAAGTAGTAAAACAGTTTTTTCTAGATATAAGATAGATTTTTTTTAATGCAATACTTTTTTAAATTCTAATATTCTACCCTTTGCTTAACATCTTCATTACATTTTAATATAGGTTAAAAAGTACTTTTAAAATCTTTATAGAAAATTTACACAGAAATCCATTTGAAAATCAAAGTCGAAAGTTTTAAAAATGTTCGTAGAAAAATCTAGATGGAAATCCATATAAAAATTCATATAGAAGATATTCCTAAAATATTTGTACTTATAACAAAAAGTTATATGAAAATTCATTTTGTTTCTATATTTGATAAAACTTTTCACAAATATTTAACAAAAGATTATGTTTTGTCTCATTAGAATCGGTTCAGTACGCAGGCATTTTTCAAGAAATATATATTTCGAGTTTAACATTTGTTGAAATAAGTCTATATACAGATAAAACTAAAATGTTACTCTCAGAACAAAAAAAAACTTATTGATTTTTCTAATGTTGCAGTGGTTTAGAATGAATTTTAGAGAAAATGAATTTAAAACAGATTTAGTTTGTTAGAGAAAAAAAATGAAGTAACTTAATCTCTCATGAAAGCCAACCGGTTTATGGTGCATACATAGTTGGTATACACATAAATATGTTATCGTACCGATTTCGAAACGTAATGAATCAGCTCCCTTTCGAATTCGTTCCTGTATTTGCAACAAGATGTATATAACGCCAATACACCAATACATACACGGATATTACATTGTATCCGCGCAGCGGTTTGATAATGTATCGGACGAAACGACCTCGTAAATAAAAGAGTTTTACAGTGAAAAAAGTAAAACTTTCTTGCTTGTCCTTCTTTACAGCAAAAACTTTTCATTTATTTTTGTCTTATGAAATTGCGAGTCCAGCCGGCTGATCTTCCAAGCTAAATTTATACGTCTTGTACTTCAATAGCGTAACGACTTTTACACGGAAATGAGCGTTTGCGCTGTTGCTCCGACTAGGTATAGTATAACTATACACATATCATTAACATAGTTTCACGATATTTAATTAATTAGTTGGATAACTAAGGGTTCGTAATTTTATTTTATGCTGGCTTTATGCGATTTATATGATAACAACATATTATATACGAATTGTGGTTTATATATATATATATATATATAAGCTATTTAAATAAATTGCAATAACTTCATTATAGACTTGAAAGTTTATTTTAAAAAAGCTATGAATTTGAATATTTTACTAGATTAATGAGGTAATTATATTTACATGGGAATATTAACAATTTGAATAACTTTTTATTTATTTTCAATTTGGTATATTTATAACAAGTTTTTATATGATTAGTAGATGTACTCACCAGAACATCCAGAAATATAAATAAAAACGTCAATTTTTTTGAAATCATCAACAATGCCTCGTAAAGTTGCTACACCAGCAGGATCGATATGTACCAAAGATGAAAAATCCAAAACTAATACCTTTAACTATAAAAAATTTATTTAAGATAATTAGAAACAGTAAAATGAATTATATTTGTTATATGAAAATTTTAATTTATCTTAGATTATAAAATCATCACTTAAACTGAAACATTTTCTAATTTTTCAAATTTACTATATAAAAATAATTCATTATAATATGACTCTACCATTGAATTCACACTCTTATAACAAATATGTATTTTAAAGAAGATAGTTTGGCATAATAAAATGTATATAACTATTATACTGAAAATTTTTTGTCGAAACATTTAATTAAACTCAGTATATAAACTACTTATAAATTATAAGCATTTATGTGTGAAATTTAATATTGCTTTTTAATTATTTACATAATACATTTAACGAAGAATGAAGCGATTAAAAAATATTTATAGAATTATTTACTACACGACAATGAAATACACAATAAAACAGTATGATGATATACGAATGACAAAAATGAATTTTCAGCAAATGAAATGGTATAAATCAACCCTGATTTAATAATGAATATCAATCATACTGATTATATAACTGAGATTTTAATATTTTTTAGTTACATTATGTATCAAGATATTATAAGATTTCATCCACTAGTAGAGGAGTGAAATATTATAACACATTAGTGTTACTTATATATACGCTCAATAATACCCCAGCCGGCAGATTACGTTGCGAAAACGTTGTCAGAACCGTCATTTTCTAAGGCCTGTTGCACGTAAAAAGGAATAGAAGGTACAGCGAGGAATATGGAGGAACAAGTAGCTGTCTGTATGTCGGTATTCCTTGCTGTTCCTCCATGTGTCTTGCGATTGTTTACATACGTTTATTAGGTAGTCATTTAAACTATATTAATTACACATTTTAACTATTCATTTGCTGTTATTTTAAGAAAAATATAAGTAAATATATAATAATTCACGAGTTTAACATAATTTTTCA
>UXGD01006229.1:0-12882 GCA_900474315.1 Torymus auratus
TTTTACTATAAATTGTAGTAAATTTTATGATATTTTGAGTCTGTCTCACGGTTACTATAAATATAGTAATTTTTCTTGCATTTATAATAAATTTTTCTAGAACATTTCTCTCAGTGTAATATAAATTTTTTTTTATTGTTGTGAAGACCGCTATCACTAATTTCTTACTGCCTGATATACAGATTTCCCTTCCACTTTCACAAGTGATACTTTTGGGAACTTCCATGTATATAATGTAGTTCCAAAGCCGCCCCTAGGTGGCGTACGCCTGGTGGCGTAACACGTGGATAAAAATAGGAACCGTGTGGGAATATAGAGAAATATGAGACATTAGGGTGGATGGGTGGGACCAGTGCTTCGCTTATATTCAATACATGGGCCACATTGGAGTGGGTGGGTGAGACCAGTGCTTCGTTTATGTCCAATACAAAGGCCACACCTTAAGCAATGTATTGGTGAATTATGTACGGGAGCACATTGGCAATATTTGTCCCATATATGAGCAATACTTATGGCTCATCTATGAGCCATATTACGTACATTTTACGCGGGTTTTTCCACCACCGACAAATAAAAGTGCACCATACCTATTACAAAACTTTACCCATCTCGGCAGGAGCCGCAGCCACACGTTACACTCGCCTCTTCCGCGCAGTCATCCTTATAGCGGAGATGCTCTTCGTTCACGGCTAATTGAATAAAGCTGGGGGATCCAATCTACTCTGCGAGGCCGAAAGATTGCTACACCCCCGCGCGCGCGCCCCCCGCCTCGTCTCTCTCTCTCTAATGCGACTTGATTCATGAGAGCACAGCAGTAGCAAGTACTATACGCGAGGGGTCAAAGGCTCCCTCCCCCCAGGAAAATGCGATGCTCGCACGGACCCCTAAATGCGCCTTTCATCATCCAGTACCGGCGAAATTCGGTTAGCTGCTGAATTATTTGTACACTGCGAGGAGAGCGCAGGGTAAAGGGCGTACAGACTCGCAAGCTGATTAGATAATAACGGACACCGGCCAAAACAAACTGCACGTTAAGTTGTTAAGCGAGAATGGGATGCTGTGTGCTTTACTGATTCGAGTTTAATGGCTTTTATTTAATGTTTGCAAGTCTTTGCTATAGGGTTGCTCGGAGTTCTTGCAATTTCTGCACTTTGGAGCACAGCTACTGGGAATCTACGCGTTTATATATTCTTATCAGTGTAACAAGTATAAGACACTATTATACAATTTTGCGAATTCAAGTCTATTAAACTATAGTAGAATAATAATACGTTAAATTCAGCGATACCTTAATTCTCATCAAATTAACTAATCCCTTGAGCGATACCCCTAGTCCTGATGAAAAAGGTGCCTACGATATTCTTAACGAAGCCGCGCAGCACTACTCATCTATCCCTTTTATTTCTCAGCGCTTCTTCTCTCTCTCGTCGCCGTTTTATCCCCATCGTTTCGTTCGTCGAAAGTCTTGATCATTAACCTCCCGCATGGTGTCCCCGGGACTTGATTTTATTTTCTCCTCAGTCTTTTTCTCTCCTCTCGCTCGCGCTCGCACACTCGACTGATAAGATCAGGGGACGCACGCGCGCGAGGCAGCGTGTTTTCACCGCTGTTTCTTGGAACAGAGAGAAGATAGAGACCTCATGCTCAGCGGGACTACGACGACGACGACGTGGAACATGACCTCTTTCTTCATAGTAATCAAAATAATTTCCAAACGGTGTGCGCGAAGATTCCATTTTAATATACGCTTCGGGTATTCATCGATCTTTGTTTGCTAGATTATTTATATTGACGATTTCAGACGTTTGTTGGATACACATTTAATATCATTGAAAATGAAAATCTTTCAAGTTCCAAAAGAATAATTTATCTGCAATTTTATGAAGAAATAATATAATATCAATGTAAAATTTGTAGTTAGTTAATTATTAAAAAAAAACTAGTCTTTAAAGCACTTGATAATAAATCCATCAAATAAATAGGTACAGACACAGTCAAGCTAAATCCAAAAACGTCGATATAAAATGTTCATTTTCAGCCAAACATAGCCATGCCGTGGCTACTTACACTCCCCAAAACACAATATACCTCGTCACATCTCCGCATACAAGACCCTTGAACAAGGATCACCTTCCTCGCGCTCTGCATTGACACATCTCTGATCCCCAAACATCACCGGCAACTGCAAAAGCGCAAAATAGATACACATGCAAGCCTCACCTTTGCTGCAAGGCCACTCTACAACTGACCTATTCACTTCGATCTCCGCCGTTACACCCAAACCTCGAGCTGCACGATTTCTCGAGAGGCTTTGTCGGTATGGGAGGGATGAAAAAACGGAGCAATCCGGGCTTTGTAAATCAAGCATCGCCTCGGGTAATCCCCGGGTAATCCGCCGGTCTATTTCATGGGCGCGCGAGCAATAAGGAGCAAGCCGAGTGTGTGCCGCCGTCTTGATTTTACGATACGGCTAGCTGCGACGACGTCGGATCGTGTAATGTTGCGAGAGCGGGTCTGTGATGATCCGGGATGCTTTTTGTACTGCGCTGGATATACACCGCGGTCGCTGGAGAGAGGGTCTTTATGGATTTTTTTTTTTCGTTACTGGCAGGGGTCGGAGTATTCTTAGGCTTTGGAAATAATGCAGTTGTCATGCGGTATATAAAAGGTACTAGTGCTTCAAATATAAAGGAAAATAAAAATAACAATAATTATGGTTGAAAGAAGTATACAAGAATAGGCGTATATTCAAAATAAAACTCATTAAATTTAATTTGTAAAGTATCTTCCATCCGATCTTCTACTAATTCATAAAACTTTGAAAGATATCCTGGCAATTCTTCATTCGTGTGATATCTCCCTTCTACAACGCAACACTCTCTTCTAATTAATACGGGAGCATAATAGGCTCTCGTTAATTTAGCGCCCGTGGGCAACTCCTTCGGTTAATCAGCGTCTAGAATCGGCCGGAGCTCTTAATTCAAGGTGATTTATTCAGTGAAAATCGTCACGTATATTTTATAATTTAAATCTGCCTGTTATACTTGTATATACATCGCCGTGTATAATACATTCGTCTAGCCACGGGGATGCTAGCCTTTCCAACAATGCCAGATGTTAACGCGTTCGGACTCATTTAACACGTGCAGTCGTGTTCATGTTGTGCTGTATTACATCTGTACGTCTGCAGTAAATGGAAATGTACTTGTATATATTTTTGCGATCTGAGCAAAAACTTCTATTTTCTTCTCAGATATACATATTTATTCAGTCCATTCGGTTTTTATAAATATCATGCAATACATTAAAAACAATAGACTACATTACCACGCAAGCCAGTAACATTACGGGGCACCACGATTTTCGCTCATATACCTTTTCTCTTTGAAGTCGCTCCACACCTCAGCGCACACCTCGTGGTAAATTTAACGCGTCCGAAGCCGGTGCGATGCATCTCTCTCTCTCCTCGTGCGCGTATATACCCACGTGTATCCTTCCTCCCCCCCGTTTGTAGTTTGCGCGTAGGTGTGTTATCTCCGGGGGTAATGAAGGTACATTATGAGAAAGCGCACGTGGCACGCATAATTCATCCGTTCCGCGGCTGCACGACCGCTTTTCCATTGTGAGCGCGCGAGCGCGAGAAGGTGTGTGTATATCGGGGGCGAGATTAATCGTTCCGATCCAACGCGGAGAGATCGTATATGTATTATAGGTGAAAATCGTCCCTCGCACGAACGCCCGTTCAACTGCGGTTTATGTACGTTGGCACGCGAGTCTTACCGCACTTATCCGGGGATAGGCGGAACATTTTCGGAAATATCGATAATGTTATATTGGTGAAATTTAGCGGCGAGGAAAAAAAGTTATGGGGTGTAAGAATAGAAATTTTTTTATATTTAGTTTGTTGTATTTGCCATTGTTCGGACGACGAAATAATATTTTGATACCGCGCCTTCTTAGCATATGCTATACCCTTACGCAGAGGTGATTGCCATACTTTGCTTTTTATCGCCCTCCGCGCGCCTTGTAATATAATATATAATTCCGACATAGATCAGTAAAAGTAATTCACGGCATAAAGATTGATATCCGCGCAGGTACAGCAGTAATTAATTTTTTACTCCTAAGAATTCCACATTATTACGTATAAATTAATTTGTGAATCTTAAACCGCAACGAATGTCCCTCGTCTATGTATACATAGCATTCAACTTTTTCCCGATCAATAGAAACATCCCAAACACACACCCGAACAAACGATTGCCGCTTAAGGTGACACTAATACACTTTTGAAACCCCCATCTCCAAGCTCAAAACAATACTCGAAAAACACAAATCCCATGACTCTCGTGTCATCACCCTCGCTCTCATGCGCGCACGAAAAAGCCCTGTAATACAAAAGTGCTCTCGCACTTAGGCACTACAAAAAAGGAGCGGTGTCATCATCATCATCATTGCGCATAGGGATCGACCCGCGCTTATTCTCTCCCTTAATCTGTTTGCCGTGTGTGTAGAGCGGCCGCTAAGTGGTCGCTCCGGGCGCGACACATGTCGGTACATCTCTTCCCCTCGTTCCCTCGGCCATTGTTATCTCCCGCGCGCGATGCTCGCTCGCAGGCTGCGAGCGAAAAAACGAAGTTGCGCGCGTATACACTAATAGAACAACACTTGACGCTCCGCAGGACCTCGTATGTATAGTCCTTTGTGAGAAAGAGAGAGAGAGAGAGAGCTCCGTTACGCACCGCCGGATGGGGAGACGACCGCGTCGTACGCAGGAGCAGCGGGGCGTCTGTGCGCGCGCCGAGGTGTGTGCGAGGGATTTACTCAAGAGCGTCGTCGGTGTAATGAGATTCGCGAAGAATTGCGACAGTTGCGTGTGGCTCGAAAGCAGAGTTTATATATAGTTTATGGCTTTGATGTGTAGGAAAGGAAATGAGGTGGAAAGTCCTAAAAGAAAACGTGGATATTGAAGGTTGAAAGTATAGATAAACTATTAAACTCTTTATTGAAGACATTCGAAGACGACAATAACCTTTCATTGCTGTAGACAAATCCTTTTAGCATTGCAAAAATTGCGCGTATAAAAAAATGTGTTCTTATATTTTCACATAACTGGACTGATTACGAATGCGCGACGATTTTCTTCACAGACAGATTCGATAATTCTACCTTTTACTCATCTTATATATTTATTATTTACCTTTCCTTCGCAAACGAAGCGTCGTACCTAAATCCATATACTTGTACTAACAATTCCATTGACCCAACGGAATTCTCAACCCGCCAGCCATTATGCGCATGCATGTCGATCTCCCCCTACGGTGAGTAATTGCAAACTGAATCCTTCTCTCGATCCGTCAAAGATACATTTTAACGAGACGTTAATGCCCCAACATACATACGTGACGTATCTCAGCGCGGAAGTCGCAGGTAGACACGCGCCGGCAGCAGCATCCCGACAATGGATTCGTCGGCACGGCCGACACACGCGCTCCTTATCGCAAGCTGCGTCGTGCTTGCCATTGGGGGAGGGAGAGGCGCGCGCACGCGGGGTTGGCTCGCAGGATTGCCACCCCCTTTCTTATCTCGCTCGGCCCGGCGACTCCCGGGCTTGCGCACTCACGCGCCCGAAGTGGTGGTTCTTTTGTTCAGACGGAATATTTATTTGTTTTAGCGGGGTAATGGAATTTTTATACTTGTGTAATAAAGTTGAATAAAGGTTTCATTGAAACGTGTACCTAGAGGTTCGAGTGCTATGGTACTTGTAATATTTTTATGAAATGGTTTTATTTTTTACGAGAGTTTAATATCTAGGCTGAATTATTTAGTATTTTCTGAGATATTGGCGAAATTATTACGATAGTCATATACGTTATATTTTGTATTAGAAGCAGAACTCAATATGACAATAATAGTAATAATAATAGTCATTTATTGTAAATGGATTACAAACAGTATTACAAATCATATCAATTTAAAAGCGCCTTTCGATACAATCTATCATGTACATGTAGCCAACTAGTGTTTCTTAGTCTAAAATAAAATAAAATAAAACAATGCAGTGATATCACAGTTTTTTTCTTAAAACTAATAATATTCCATAGTAAGTCAAACAGTCAAATTAGTGATATCACAGGTTCAAATGACTGAAAGAAATTAGTTGAACACTGTATGGTACATGAGAAATGACTATTTCATCAATAATTAAAAACATAAAACATTGCTGACGGAGTCAGGTCGTAAAAGTAGTTGAACTAAAATAAACAGCTGAAATAAGACACACTCATCACTCACGCTAATAAATACATTCATACCAATAAAACCGACGATACATAATATAATTTAACATACAAAAATCGCCGAATGCGCGAGTGATTAATCGGGATGAAGGAGATGCCTTCTCAAGAAAGTTTTAAACCTTATATACTGAGCAATGGACGGTTTCTAATCCCAATAGGTAGGGAATTCCAGAGGTGGTGAATATCTGAAAAAAAAACATGATATATATTCTTTAGAAAAACCAAATGTAAACTATCTAGGAAATAAAAGCCCTACATCTACTCTTGTATAGAAACATTGACAAAAATGATGTGTAATATAACAAAATTGTAGTATTCTTAGTCGAGCATGTATAGACAGCAGTAAGCCGGAAAAGCCGTCTAATAGGCCGGCGGCACTATGTCAACCTCTCGTTTGTAAAATATTGTCGGTGTGGCGCGAGGGCGCAGAAATAGATCCTCTCAAGCAGGCCTAGGCAACTGGCCTGTACTATACTATTTTCATCCGGGATATGCGCCGCGCCTCCCGAGGGACACAGAGTCAACGCGCGCAACGGAGTAATTGGGTTTTGACGTTTCGGCAGTGCGTGCTCGAATGTCATCGGATGGCAGGCTGAGTTTGTTCCGAGATGTCAACGCGCTTGTATTAAAAGCCAGACGTTTCGCCTTGCGGGGGCGATTTCGTAAAATGTGTGCTGGATTGATTCAAGTATAACGAATAGAGAATACAAGTAAGGAATTTTCGTTGTAAAATTTGTTTGGGCAAGACACCTGTGAAAAGAAGAAAAATATACTGTTAGTCGTTCGGTTTAACGCAATATTATGAATAAATTTATTCTCACCTGCAAGAGTAATAAAGATATGAAACTAGGTATATACAAATAAATAATAAATCTGCATAGATATCGGGATCATATGACGACGCAATCATTGTCATGTAAATTAATCGATTTCCCTATATTTTTATCTAAATCGTCATACATACGAACTGCGTACTTTTCACGTGACTTGATCGCGATAAGGCGCTACTAAAATACCTACTTTTATTAAAAACAGTCGACAAGCGCTATCAAACATCAATAAAATCTTTTATTCATGAGCGACGACACTATACTATAAACCGGCATCCCGAGTCACGCGCGGCAACGGCAGCCAGGGAAAGTGTCGACGAGTCTCGTGACAAGTTTTCCCTGCGATAACGTCGATTTCGTCACTACGCTCATGCGACACGTCTCGCGGTGCTTCATTAGTCGGTGATAGAACCGGCGGGTTTCGTGTCGGGATGTCGACGAATTATTCGAAAATTTCTTTTTTATTTTATAATAAAATGTTTTTGTTATACATCAAGCTAATCTAACGATTTTTATTATATTTCCAAGTAACAATAATTTTCAGCTCAAGAGTATCTTATCGAGTAAAAGTTAAAAAAAAGTTTAATGAGCCTTGTGAGCATTTTATTTTTGAGCTTCTAAATCTAGTCAGTCTATTAAATTATTATTGTGTTGATTAGACAATGTGAATGAGTGATACATTTTTTTATCATTTATACTATTATATATTTAAGTTTATTCGAAGAAAAAGGAATGTTCGAGATATTCGCCGGCACCCGTACTTAAAGTCTTGTCCGACCGATACCACGATCGAATAATAATAGCGTTACGAAATGGGATCGCTTGGGGTCTACCGATTGACATTCGGTTACGAAGTGCTGATAAGAGAATACGTGAAGACGGCAAGCCTTACGTGTATTCACAACCGGTTATATAGCGATGAGAATTTTGATGGTTGTAATCAAAAGTATATATACTGTAGATACATTTCTGCTTAAATTGATTGAATTGATTTTTAAACTTTTGAGAACAAATATATGTTTATACCGTTTAGTATAATTACTAAACGGAGCTATAATGAATTTCGGTAATATCTTAATCAGGAGTAAATCAATTTTTTCCAAATAATAAAATTTTATATATCGATATAAAATACTTGTATACAACTCGCGCGTCGATAAAACTCCACTTGTTATTTTACAACTTTATACAGCCTTATAAAGATATAATAATTACAATTCTATAGTTATATGTAAAAAACTTTTAGCGCTGAACATGAACATGACGTTCAAACTATCCGGGAAGAACATATTTTCCCCCATTAATTGGAATACATGATTAAATAACCAATTTGATTACCGCGTATAGCACACGCGCCTTCCCCTCCAGTCGTATACAACTAAAGGGTAGTAAAAGTAACGCTGCGCGCTGCAGCACACAGTCGCAATAAATTTCCCGTCGTACAAAAATCTCGGACTTTATTTTAAACATAAACTCAACGGCGCAGTGTCGTCTTTTTTAATAAAACACGGATTTTATCGTTGCTAAATGCAAGCCGAAGATTTTATCGCCGGAATAATTCAAAATAATTTAAAGTTGATCCTACGACGGTGACGCGCGGCGTATTTCTTCAATGCTATCTGGAGGCTGTGATCGCGGGAGCGCGACTCTTTTCGCCTTCCTCCTTGTCGAGGCGCGCGCGTTTTCTCGAGTTCTCGTGATCGTCGTCGCGCAATACGATCGGGGATCATTTTTTTTTCCTACCGTGGAATTTCTCCGCGGCTTCTCGTTAGGGAATCCGAAAATCAGTATTTTCTGCACTGGTCGTTTGTTCTTGGATTATCGCAGATTTTCTATCTGTCGCCTTTCTTAATGTTCGATATAATGTTTTACATTTTTTTTAAGGCAGGCGTTGGAAATGAAAATTGTTTTTAACATTCGCGATTTCCAATAAACTATTTAGTTATTACTGAAGGATTATTAAAATGAAAAACGTGTATTATTATACCCCTTATTGGCGATCGGGGGGTTGAATTGAAACATTTGAATGTAATCTCACTGAACTATCGTATTTATATTATTACAAGTAGTAGTACATTTCAATAATAAGTTTTTTTTTCCATTAACGATAACCACTTTGCAATTCAGCAAAACTGAATAAAGTATACAAATAAACTACACCTTTCTCATATCTTTTCGAAGAAACCACGTCTGGCTTGTCGCAATTTATCAAACGACAACAAACAACATCAAATCATAGACTCCGAGCTCTCGGCGATTTCTCTCCGAAATCTTCAGCTTTTTCTTCCCTTATCGGGGGAGAAAAAGACTCCTCGCGCGGATTCGGGCACAAGGGAAAGGCGTCGCGAGGGAAGGAGAAGGAGCCGCGCGCATTCTGCTCGCGCAATGTCCTGGAGATCGATTCTAGACACAGCAGGGAGGCTCCTCCCACCCGGTCGGCCATCTTGCGCACCGACCGCCGCAGCCGCGGCCCTCTCTCTCGCTCGCACTATATATCACATCACACTTGGCTGCGTCCAGGATTCCGGACTCCGCGGCCTGGGCCGACGTCCTGATGTGCGACTTCCGAGGGTGTATGGAAGAGAGCGCTGGAGATTACCGGGCATTAAGAACTCGCCCTTCCCCGTTCCTTCCTACGTTTCTTATGTCCTGGAAGAACTCGAGTTATGGTTATGGGGCTTTTTCGTAATTAGCGGATGAGGTTTCAAGCTTCGCTGGTGTTTTATATTTTTGCTTTATTTATCAGGGATTTCGCGTTTTTCTTTTTTTAAATTGTAATAACTCGTGTCTCGAGTTATGGAAAACCGTACCTCCTACTTCCCAGAGATTGGGAAACTCGTAAAATTTGTTTAAAAGTAATTATAAAATGTTGACATATTTTATTTGCAAAAGAATTTTACATCATTCCCGATCGTAGCCAAAAGATGATTAAAAGTCTCCTTCATATTTAGGTACAATATATGTTCACGTGTATCTATAATGCATGACATTAAGAGAAGAATCGGGTTTTATCTAGCGATATGAGGACGACTTGAAGAAAAGATACACATAGGGATCAGTAGCTCAGCTAGGAGAACATCCCTCACGAAAACGGAAGGTACCGGGTTTGAATCCTATCCGTCGTTTTTTTTTATTATTCACAAGTCCTCAGTCGTAACACTATCTGATATGTTTATTCTATTAAAAGTAATGTGTTATTTGATACAAATATAGTATACACGACGCAATAATAATACTCTAAATATATGAATGGTTTAAAAATATCATGTTTTTATTCTACATATTTGTGTGGGAATAATTTATCAATATAATTTTACATTTTTGTTTCAGGTTTTGAAATACTGTGATCATCTCCATGGAAAATGGTACTTCTCCGAAGTGCGCGCGATCTTTTCGCGACGATATTTACTTCAGAACATTGCCATCGAAATCTTCCTCGCAAGCCGAAGTGAGTATTATATGTTATCGAATCTTTTAATCATTATAAATATTCACAACCTTTCATCCGGAGAATACATGCAGTTACCAATTGAAGTCATATTTGAATTTAAAAACATTTCAACCCAAATTTGTCAAACTCTAACGTATGGATTGGCTTGAATTTTTTTAACTTATGTATAAGTATGTTCTGAACTTATGTTCTGAAAAAGTTTCTAGAGTCTTCAGAAATAAATAAAATGATTGTACCGGTACATACTATAGGAGACTATGCAACTATTCACATCCCGTAAATAAAGTAATTTAATTTAATTTTCTTCTAAACATCAAAATTCACATTAAAAATTTCACAAAAAGGTAAACTTATTAGAACACATGAACCCTCGAAATCACGAGTATACGTATATTACTATACCACACACTGTCAGTCACTAAACACTTCCACTTCTCACGCGTGATGCGTCAACTTTTTCAACGCAGCCAATATCGTTCGTTATTCCGCCCATCAAAATGCCTCCCTCGAAATATCTCCTTTTTTTGCCTACACGAAGGAAGGGTCGGACGGACCCACGAAGCGTTACACTTCGCACGATTCGAGAGACAATCGTCGTAATTGCCATATAGCGAGTCTCGCCGCGTGGAATCCGGAGCTCGCGACTAGGTGTCCGAACTGCCGTTCGAACTTTTTACGCGGTGAATATCTGCGCGACCCGCACGGTATGCCTTTTTTCTCTCATCGATTTATTTGCTGCGGATGTGTCTGTACACGGGCCTGCGCACCTGTTGTTGGTGATACGAATCTCCAATTGGAAACATATCCCTTTCTTGCTACTATTTTCACATTTATTTATATATAGAGAAGATAAAATTTATATTTCACGATAATATTAGCTAGAAACTTCAAGGTATTTATACTCCAAAGCAAGTACCAAATCAAGTTATTAAATCAATGAAAAATATATGGTTAATGATATAGGATTTCGATTCGTATCTTATTAACAAAGGCCAGAAGCCAGAGTCCGTAACCGCACAAAGCTAATTAATACCCGAGCTCAAGAATCTATCAACGCACGCTGTGAACTAATAGGAGAGCATTATAAAAGAGCGTCCCGAGCGATGACGAGATTAACGTTTGGCGAAGGACTGAAAGGCTCTTTCTCTCTCAGTCTCCCACAGCCATGTAAATTGGGCAGTTGCTTATATACATATAAACATACCTGACCGTCGCAGCAGCAGTAAATTCCAGCCGGTGCTCGCGCTCCTCCGAGATCCTAATCTACCTCTATACGCTGGCTCGTCGCCGAGACAGGACTGCGTGCGTGAAATTTCGGGACGCGCAGTGTGCGCGACAGTTTGGCGACGCTTCGAGTCGAACGCAAACCCATAACTTACAAACTATAAGCGGAGACATTTTCATAGAAGTATGAATAAGGTAGCAGATGGCATTGCTAATGAATTCTTTATATTGTGTGAGCAGTAAATTGTCATTACACAGATTATCACTGCGTTTTCTTTCCATACTTTGACTTGCGATTCTAGGGAGTCTTATACTGATGCCGACGTAAAATTTTTACTTTAGGAAGGTAAAAGGTTTCGCAACGTCAACCATTACCGGTATTACGTATACACGTACAGATCGTCAAAAGCATTAAAAATATAAAGTAGCCATAAACAAGCACGGCGATATTTTCAAACGAAGGCGTCGATAAATTTGTCTTCTAACATGCATACTGCGAGCCTTCATTACAGCTCCTATATAGGTAAAAGCGCGATAGCTTTATGAGTCGAGCTCTGTGCCCCTCGCGAATTAAAAAGAAATTTTAGAATCGATGTTAATGCAGTCGTTAAACGTGTAATTGCGAAACGTATAGCGTGGCGCGCGCGCAAAATATATATACGCAAGCTGTTTTATCGTTTATGACGATACAGACCATAAACAGAAATATTTAAATAAATTGCTATCTCGTTCGAAATTTCTAACTATTACGATCCGTTATTTTTTTTATTATATTTTTATTTTACACCGTTTCAAAGTTTATTCGAGAAGAAGATTTGTTTATATTATGTACTAAATACTTATATGAGTGTTAATCTCGGACAAGAACATTTTTATTAAAAACTAATAATACTAAAATAATTTAGGGCTTCGCAAGAGCGAGACAATACAATATTTCTGTAATTATTGTCTTGTTCTTGCAAATTCTTGCAAATTTCTTTCTTGTCTTGGCCTTTTCAGTTAATATGAAAAGTATTATTGTCTTGTCTTGAAATTCCTGATCATATTGGAGTTACGCAGACATGCGACAAAAAGCGAG